>CM052087.1:6033114-6059801 GCA_028453745.1 Agapostemon virescens
TCTCGAAAAACCGTGCAACAACGCGCCGTGCGTACGCTAATTAAGTATTTCGAACAGAATACCAGGAAAATCGAGAGGAACGCTCGTCTCGGCGCTTTCTTTTAAATCGTTCGGGTAAAATTCTCACTTACTTCTTTCGCGTCATGTTCTCCTGATACCGCCAGATACTTATCCGCCGGTTTAAACGATTATCCAAGAATGCGGTCCTCGATCCGATTCGCTCGATCATCGTAATCACAATTACTCCGCGTTTGACACATATTTTTCTTCACCGCGAATACTTAACTTAAACAAACGAAGACGCTAACCTAACCGCGCGTGGTCGCGCGACGAACCGAAACCGTTGACTGCGACTCATTTCGATTGTAGTTTACTCATTATCGAAAAACGAACAATAAACACTCGCGCAACCGATAGATCAACTTTTTTATAAAAAGTAATCTTCTTATTCGTTTTTATAAAAGAGAAGTCTTTCCTTTTATACAAAAGGTCTTTTTGTAACGAGAAATCTATGACGAACTACCGCGCACGTATTTTTCGTGCGTACTGCGCATCTATGTTTCGTTTGAATTCAAATTCCATGGCACGCTTGGAAAATGAATTTCTTATGGTGTTTTTATAAAAAGAAATCATTTTATTCGTTTTTATAAAAGAGAAGACTTTCCTTTTATACAAGAGGTCTTTTTATAACGAGAAATCTACAGCGACCTACCGCGCACGTCTTTTTCGTGCGTACTGCGCATCTATGTTCCGTTTGAATTCAAATTCCATGGCGCGCTTGGAAAATGAATTTCTTATGGTGTAACCGATACTTTTTAGTCTATAGTCACCTGTTTACCGATCTTATCTTTACCTCTGTCTTCTAGGCATTATTTTGACTAAATAATGATGAAAATCGTACGCCTAAAGAATTTTTCTGGAATCATTGAAAACGTATCCGAGAGGCTTCGTATCAAAATTAACATCTTTATTTCACTTTTCTTTTTCCAATTGTTATTAATCATCTACTTAAATTAAACGAAGTACTGCAACCACTCGAAAACACAATGGACTTTGAAAATTTTACACGTTCAAATGATCGAATCGCGACTGGTTTTCGTTGTTTGTACAAAAATTACGACAGCACGATCGCTCGGCCTAGTTCCGCTTGTTAACTAGTTCAACGTGGCAGTGTGTGGCTTTCCGTATCTCTAATGAATCGCTAATTCTACCGATTTAATGGTCGACGCGTTGCAGGCGCGCGTCCGAACGTGCAAAGTCGGTTTTCTTGGCAAACCCGAGCGTCGAAAACGCATCAGCGAATACATCGAAACACCCCAGTCTCCGGTTAATTATCCGAGCGGATTCGTATTTACAAGTGTTAGGGCCCAGGGATCGGTGGATTTGTACTTTACTTGTAAAACAGCATGGCTACGTAATTGGCCTATATCAGTCTACAGATTGTTTGCAGTAACGCGTGTACGCCGAGATTTATATTAAACGTATAATATTTATTTCTATTTTTAATCCGCAACAGTGCCGCGATCGATTTACAAAAATTATTTAAAGCAACGAAGTATACTGGTCAATATAATACGAAGATCCGTTTCCTTGGTAACCAATGTTCCACGAATTTAGCTAATACAATAATAATCTACGTGTTTTTCTCTCCGTTCGATGATCCTTCAATTATGCTGAACAGTGTAATTCATTGGTCTATGTACAAGTAAGTACTGGCCCGGGTCCCGTTCGCGGAGCTGCCTAATTAATATGTACACTCTCGTACCGTTCTTAAATCGCTAATTGAGAGATACTTCGGTACGAATCAAGAAAGGTTCTCTACGGTGTTCCCACGTCGGCCGTGGGACCTTAATTAAATATCATAACATCTACGATTGCACGTGTCCGAAGTCGGTGTTCTAGATGCGATCAACAATATTCAACCAAAACATAAAATACTGGCCATTTATTGACTACCTCGATAATCCTCGATAACAAGTAGCTAACAAAGCATATGTGTATAGAAAACCATTAACAATAATCGTCGTTGCGGGTGTCGGTCGTTGTCGGAACCACGTACAACGGCCGTTGATAAACAAAATACTTTCGGGGAGGAGGGACGAGTAACTGTTACGTATGTACAAACTTCTATGATACAAGGACTTCGTCGCGCAACGATGCTCTACGATCGTCGATCTCGCGAACGTTCTCGCTGTACACCCGTACCGTTCCATGGGTAAAAGTAGACCCGGACGGGGGCGAGACTCCTATACATAAATTCCGAGTTCTGAAATAATTACAAAGCAAGAAGGAAGAAGAACAGAATTCGAACCGCGCGTTAAATTTTCTATCACCTCGGAGTCTCGTTTCATCCCCCTCCGGGGGAACGTTCTTTCCTACGTATCATACGTATACAATCGCAGGATAGGTTTCTTCGTTGCATTGTCATGGGACACTCTTCCGAAGTCTCCCGGCTCGTCGCTGCCGATCGGCGCTAACATTTTAGGGTCGGAGAGGCGTCATCGGGTTGGCGCGAACCGCGGCAGGTCCTGCGACCGGTGCTAAAAGCAAATCTGTGTTCGACAAGAGTCTAGGCTCAGCGGCGGGAAAAGTATCGTCCTCTCGGCGGTTGGCAAGGCGGATCTTCGGGACGGTTAGCCGACGAGGAGAGGAATCTCCGACCGAAATTCTTCGCGGCTCCCGGTATTCCGTTGACCTCCGTTGATGGACGTGTCCGTCGAAGACGATCCCCGGGGTCGTTGCCGAGCGTTGGTCCTCGCATCGGCGAAGATTCCTCGCGACGAGTGCAAATAAGCTTGGGACAAAAGCAGAGAAGAGGCGGCTCGGCTCGGCGCGGACGCGGACGCGGAGCGGAGCGGCGGCGACGACGGAGGCGTTTACATTGGCAGGCGTCGAACGCTTGTAAGATAAAGCGGTTGGCAACGTTCTACACGTGTACGCCGGTTTGTAACGCACGTTCCGAACACGTGCACCCCGCAGTTTGACGTGTTTATCAACCGATGCAGCGGCTCCGTCGCTCTTCTCCCGCTTCTGCAAACGCGTCACCGGCCGGGGCCGTGATCGCGCGAGCGACCGCGACCATCTCGCTCCATCGCACGATTACCGCGAGCCGGGGAACGAGCGCGCGCTCGTTAATTAAACCGGAGGACTCTCGTTAAAGTCGATTGGCTTTTGCGCAACCAGCCATCGATCGGCGACTCGCGATCCTCGCCGTGATTACCCGGAATTGAGACGTTAATCCTTCATTCTTCCCTCGAGCCGCGACGCGCCGCAAGGAGTTGCCAGGTATTTACGCGCGGCGAATTACGTTCAACGATTCGGCCGCGAATCATTTGTCTCCGAGATCAGCTGCGATTCCACGGGCCGGGGGGAAGGGGACTCTACCTTTGCTGCAACCGTCGCTCGGATCGCGTCAATTCCAGCCACCGGGGAATGCAATTAACGATACTCTTTTCTTCGCCGGATCTCGGCCGCATATCGGGCGGCTTCTAATTGACGTTCGATGATCGGGGCAAAAAAGCGGGAACGTAATTGATTACAATATCACGCGTACATTTCTCACGCGCCGTATTTGGGATCGCGAGCAACTGCTTTCCACTTTCGACGCCGATCGCTTTTCCGTCTTCGCGCGTAAGCAAACGCCCTCGCTCTCCGGCTCTCGGACCCATTATACGCACCGGCCTAACGGGTCGCGAAGGCCGATCGGAAAGTCTTTTCTCTAGGATCTCGTTGTCAGGTCTATCGGCGCTGGTTTCCTTTTCAGCGGCGGGCTTCCTCGATCGCTCACGCTTTCCATGTCTATTTCGTCCTCGTCCTCGGTCTCGTCCCTCGCGGGCGTGGTTGCGGACTTCATGGACAGGTCCATGGGGTTGTCTTGGGGTGGCTGGCAGTCCGCTTCCGGTTCCGGGCTGCAATCCGGAGAACCATCTTCGGAACGTTTGACGGAGACCGGGGAGGTTTCCGCGCGCGTTCGTTGGCTCTTTAGTACGGCGTCCAAGTAGAATCTTTTGGTGTACGTTTCGCCGGTGTCCGTGTTCGGAGAGGAACTTTGCCTGGGCGTTTGCACGTTGTGGTTGTGCGCGTATCTGTCGTTGTTGTTGTTGTTATTATTGTTGTTGTTGTTATTGGTCTCGCAAGGGTCTTTGTTGTCGATGCCGATAGTCGTGGTGGTGGCGGTGGTGGTCGTGGTGGTGGTAACGGCGTTCGTGGTGTCCTCGATCACAGGCGAGTGTCGAAGCAGATTGGACGAGTGGTTGGGCACCAGAGGATGAGATGCTCCGTGAGAAGCGTACAGATGATACGGGGAGAACATGGTGAGGCTGGGCGGTGGCAGAAACGCAGGAGGTATCAAAGACATTCCACCGAGATGGAATCCGAGCGGCAGACTCATCATTTCCTTGCTGAGCGCCGATAAATCGGCTACGGAGGGTTGCAGGTGCGAATGCAACGGCCGGAAGCCGGGGTGTCCCGAGAACGCGGCTCGTCTCTCGGATATCTCGACGGAACTGTCGCTGTTATGCGACTCCGGGGAACTTATGCTCGGCGAAGTGGAGTTCTTGTAGTCGTCCAATCCGAGCATCAGCACGTCGTCCTTCCGTTGCGCCCCGTGGATACCGATGGGCGGGCTCATCGGCTTTCTCTGTTGCTGAGCCAACGGTTGATTCGGCATAGACTGCTGAAAGTGGTGTTGCTGTTGTTGCTGCTGTTGCTGTTGCTCTTGCAGCAAACAGTGTATCTTGAACCAGTTCGACCTGCGACCGTACCGGGAGCCAGACTTCGACATGCCGACGAGAAGACATTTCCTCAGACGGCACGCCTTGCAGGCCGTTCGATTTTTCTTGTTGATCACGCACTCGCCGCCGTTCTTGCACTCGGAGATGCTGCTCAGGTTGTTGTACGATCTCCCGAAGAAGGACTGTAACAAATCGAGAACACGGTTCGTTACTGCTAATGCGGTAATTAAGGTGACATCGTTTTATACCGCGAGACGAAGAACCACGGCGCACGCGATTTACATGCAAATTGAGAGCTCAAACATTTAGCGAAAGATGAGCGGCCGCGCTGTCGCCGCAGCGAAACGCGTAATGAGCACAGGGGAGTCGTCGCGTCGGTTGGCAATAGCGTGCTCTCGTTGTCTCATTCATGCTGTACGCTAAGGGGAACGGGCCCCGGCGTAGGCGCGTGCGGCCTACTGTGCTCGTGCTAATTGCCCAAATGGTGCAATTCCGTGATTCCGACACCGACGCGGCGGCTTTCGTGTTTCCAGCTAGAGAGTCCCCTTTCATTCGCATAAATTCCCACGTCATTTCTTACCGATTTGCCTAAGCGCGCGCGCGTTTCTTTATCCCTTTGCACCCGATGGCCCCCGTCGGTCGTACGCGTTACGCAGCGAATCGATTAACCCTTTCGGTACGGGCGACTTCTTCGCCTCGGTACTCTCTCTGAACGAATTGCCGCGCCAAAAATGTGCACGGTGCTCGAGAATAATCGTCAGGGGCCGTGTTTACGCCTCGCTGCAACTTGAGTTGTTTTGATAATTTTTATTGAAAAAATGAAACTTCCCTTTAACCCTTTCGATACGAACGCTCTGTCCACCGTGACACTCCCGCTACACGGGGCGAAATGCTCCGAAAATGCACACATAGTGCGTGGTCATAGTCCTCCTTTATATGAACATTTTCCTGCCGGATATATCTGGCGCTCGTACACACAAGTCATCGGATGGACGTCGGATATATCCGGCGCTCGTACCGAAAGGGTTAAACGCGTATCGCCGAAAAATACTGCTCATCCGGACAAAGGAGGGTATCGCGACCGGTGCGCGCGTTATCCCAAACGGACGAACCGAGAAATCCCGTCGGACGCGCGGTGCGGCGCAGCGCGGCGTTACGAAACCCGCGCGATTTAAGACCTCGTTCTTTATAACAGACATCGAGAGAACCGGCCTCGTGGCCCGCAGCGCACCGTGCATTTAAGCGGACGGGGCCGGTGCTCCGAAACACCTACAGCTTCCTGTGCAACCCGCTAGAAAATTCTGCCCTTCGCGCGGCTAATAATCGGCCTTTAAAGGAGAGACGCGAGGCGACGCGTCGCGGTGCGCGACATCCATCCACTTTCGCTTTTTCTGCTCGTACGCGCGGCTATATTATTAATCGTTTCCGGTTCGTTTGTCCTGAAAACGAGCTCTTCCTGCGGCCCAGTGGTCCCGATGCGCGCGGGCTGTGCGTTCCACTTGTCTCCATCGACATAGTCTTCGTACTTTGTCTTGTTCGTCGTCGTCGTCGTCGTCGTCGTCGTGGTTGTCCTCGGTGTCGTCGTTCGCTCGTGTCCGACCGCGTCTCCCGGCGTCGTCGACCAGGTCGAAGCGGAGGCAAGGGGATCCACCGACAAGAGGAATACGCGCGCGCGACGCTTCAGGAGCGATGACACAATCGAGAAAATGCTACCGTTATTACGTGCCTCGGATGGTCCCTCCTCTCCTTCCTCTCTGGTCGCGGCACACGCTCCGGGATTATGCAAACGGCACGGCACTTTGAAACCTCGCCGCAGCGCGCCACGCCGGTTGCCTTTTCATCGTCGAACCTTCCAGCGCGATTGTTACGGTTTCCTTTCGAAAACTCTGACCCGCTGATAAATAGACCGGCTAATTACGCCACGGTGAACTTTCTTGGCGCAAAGAAACGTATCTCTCTGTGACTCATTCGCCGCTCGCGCACGCGCGCCCGTCAATAAAAAGACAACGGGAACGAGAAGAAAGAGAAAAAAATGAACACGAGCAACAACAGTGAAATTCCCTCGTCTCAATGAACGGATAACGAACCATTGTACCGTTTACCATTCGTTCGCCCGGCGGTCTTTTATTTTTTGTCTTTTTACAGCGAACGGCGAATAACGCGGTTCGATAAATCGCGGAATCGGTCGCCCGTGTTCGGGTGTCGGGCCTCGCCAAGGACCCGTCGCGTGTTGCGATTCGCGTTCCGTCGAGTTTCACCTTTAGGAACACAGCCGAGGGATCCTAATCGTGGGACAAATCTACGGGAAGACATTGCGCCGGGCCGTGCTCGAGCAGCACGTGTGCGCGTTTCGTCAATTCGGCCGAGAGCTCAGGGAGCCTGGCTTCGAGGCGGTGCTTCCGGCGCTTCGCACTTGTCTGCCACAATTGTTTCCGCCCTAGTTCACCATTACGTCACCTCGACATTGTTTCGTTTCGTTATTTTCGTTTTCAGGCCCATCGTAGCATGTCAGCTTCCCCTCGTTCCTCTCGCTCCCCCCATCGACCGTGCCGCGCGCGTTCCCCTTTACGCTCGAATCGCGGCCCGCACGAGAGATACAGAGAACACGATGCTACACCAATTCAACCACCAATGGAACTCCGGGTATTAATTGTTCGACCTGGATATCTGTCCTCTCCGATGCCACAATCGTATCTGTCCGCTTTGCTGCGTTCCGTCGCGTTTTACGCGACGCCGATTACCATTCACGGAAACTGTAC
Source organism: Agapostemon virescens (assembly GCA_028453745.1). Classification (NCBI taxonomy): domain Eukaryota; kingdom Metazoa; phylum Arthropoda; class Insecta; order Hymenoptera; family Halictidae; genus Agapostemon; species Agapostemon virescens. The sequence continues at coordinate 6,040,607 of CM052087.1, forward strand.
GCGTTGTTGAACTCGGGAATTTGCTGCAATTTGCTTTGCCAACTCTTGCTGTTATCTGTTCGTTGCGTGGATGGTGGAATGATTTTTAACGTTCGGTTGCAATGCATCGCGTTACACGTTTTAGGAACCGAGGACGTTAACACGCCGTTTCATTTGTTTCGTTCAGAGAAACAATCAGCGATGTCCATATTCATAATAATGCTTAGAGTTCTATAAGTAATTTGCTTTTTTTATTTTCATTTCTATCAATCCAAAATCACGATCATTCAATAGAAAGGACTGACCAAATACCAAAAATTTGTGGTCTATCGTTTCAATGATATTATTTGATGAATGAGCAATTTTCATCCATGTCAATGCTACTTTAACACTTTAACTGCCAAACTAACAACCTTAAAAATCCCACAAAATCAAAGCAACATATTTATTGAAGCAACAACTGAAAATTTTAAATGTGCGACACGAAGTTATTCTTCAACCTTCTTCTATTCTTCAGATCTCAACTAAATTTAGTGCAACGAACATATTAATGTACAAATTTATTTTTAAACGTGAACAAACAATTCTGTCATCCATATATGGGTGACATGGCAGTCAAAGTGTTAATATTACGATTTTGGCCTAGACAAGCATCACTGTAAGCCACTACATGTTTTTATTGTAATTTGTCGGCTTATATTATGTAGTTAAAAAATATGCCAAAGAAGGCCACATGCCATTTTAAGATAATGTTTATATAATTTCTTGAAATTCTTGTCTTAGACCACTTTCATAATTAACACTGAATGAATTCCATATAATGTTGAAATTACAACTATTAATCTAATGGTTCATTTTTGACAATATTTCAATATTTTATTTATAAATTTGACAATTTAGTTTAAAATAATGTGGTGTGAAATAACTGATAAACTAATTTTTTTTTAAATTTTGACTTAGACCACTTTTATAATTATGGGCTCAATTGTCGGTTACCTAGGAACGAAGTCCTTGTAATCTAGTCTATTTGTTGCATCGATAAATTGATACTCGGTGCCGTAAATTTTCTTATCATTTTTTAACACTAGAACTACCTAGTAGTAAATCTGTCTAATGTATATTGCTTTGTCATAATGACAAAATTGCATCCATTCGGATCTCGTACAATTTTTATCGTAACGTCTGCTTCAATGAAGAAATTCAGTCGAAACTTTCTGATGAAAATGTTTCTATAACTTCAGTAATTTTAAACAAAAAATCAGGAACCAGTCATTTTGACTGTAATAATGACAAAAATTGCATCCATTCAGATCTCGTACAATTTTGATCGTAACGTCTGCTTCAATGAAGACATTCATTCGAAACTTTCTGGTGAAAATGTTTCTATAACTTCAGTAATTGTAACCGAAAAAATCAGGAACATTTTGACTGGTTCGATAGTTCTAGTGTTAAACGAGTCCATGAAGTTGCTTACCGACGGCTACCGTAGCATTCAACCCGTATTTTATGTACATAATACAGCAAAAATAAGTTGAAGTCTCAATAAATACAGTTTTGCAATGTCTATAACGAAATCGAACGCAGATACTCTGATCGTTTCGTGCTTCTACAGTTAACACGTTGAATGCCACGGTGGTCACCGGTGACCGGCACCATTGTACCGTTTAAGAATGATTATCATTAAATTAATGGCATTCAACATCGATTTATGATTGTGGAAGTTTATCAGATTGTAGTATGAGGTGAAAGCTTCATTATTCACTAACTAATAATTCCCTTTAACAACATTGATCGCTTCTATAAATGAAACAAATGAAACTTGTCTGAACTACGCAAAATTTGCTCGGCATTCAACATGTTAAAATGGCACCTGTGACGAGATTTTCAACTTTGATTCGTCGCATCTTTGGTTCACGCTACGTTTTAACACATTAACTGGCCAACTGACGACCTCAAAAATTCCATAAAATCAAATTACTTTATTTAACGAAGCAGCGATTGAAAAGTTTAAATATATGGCATATAGTTATCTGTCAATAACTAAATTGAATGCAACGAATATATCAACATACAAATTTATTTTTAAACATAGACTAATAATTCTGTCACCCATATATGGGTGACATGACAGTCAAAGTGTTAACGATTCGATCGAACCAATTCTCTCTGCAGTGTAAAGAATCCATTACGTTCGCAGAAAGTTGCATCGTTTTTTTAAATAATTCTACCAACGATTCTCGAAATCGTGATGATCTCGGAGACTGTGTACAGGCCCGAAGCCTGGCTACCTTCCCGCGATAGTCCATCGTCCCAACCAAACCCGATTACTTTCGGAAGTTCGGTTGACACGCATGCCTAGTCAAACGTTTAACCTCGGCCACGAAGCATTTCGTGAAAGCGTTCAGTGTTTCTCAGCTTTACGAAACTGCGGAAAAGACTGCCGCGAGCAGCCCACAGAACGCGAAAGAAAAAAGGGGACACGCAAAGAAGACATTCGCTCGAAACGATTCGACGTTCTCCGGATCGTTTTATCGAAACATCGTTGCCTCACGCGGATTCGCATTCGTTCGAAATCTACGCGATCGTCGGACGGACTCTTTACGAATCCGTTGTTAAAATCCCTGAGCAAAGAACGGAGAAGAGAACTCACCTTGCAGCCCTCGCAGGTGAACGCGCCAAAGTGGAAGCCGGCCGCGGGCTCGCCGCACACCTTGCACTGTTGGTTCATCTGCAACAGAAGATAATGGCTTTGTCTGAATTCGTGCTACGGCGATATTAGGCGTCGCGGCGTATTATCTTTTATCTATGATCGCGTCGACGGTGTCAAACGACGCGGTTTTTCAAGGGTTCGTCGTTCGCCTGATCGCGAGGAAAAATAAAAGTCGACGACGCTGTTTTCCTAGGGTTTGTCGTTCGCTAGCGGACCCCGCGAGGAAAAAGAAAAGTCGACGACGCGGTTTTCCTAGGGTTTGTCGTTCGCCTGATCGCGAGGAAAAAGAAAAGTCGACGACGAGCGGCCGGGTAGCGCGACGTCGCGTAACGTCCAGGCATATTTCTGCGATTGGACAAAATCACAATGCAGGCGTTATCGTGCGGCCAGAACACCGATCGCGTGATTGAGAAAGAGAAGAGGATCGTTGCGCAATGTCGACGGTGTACGCGCGAATCGCTGGATCGTGGCAAAGCGGTGCGTGTTACGTTCAACGAGCGGAAAACCCTCGATGCACTTGCTTCTTCCCTCTCTGTTCGAGCGAACGACTCCTTTCGCCTTCTTCGGTCGCTCGTCCGGAAAACGGATCGCGCGGTCTCGTTTTCACACCTTGCCGATTCCATTGCGGGCCGTCTTCTCGCGTACTCGCCGAGGATGTTGAACGCGCGAACCGGCCGAGGGCGTGTTGTTGCGTCGGGTAAAACGGTGGTCCCGCCGATCGCTCGTGAAACTACTCGACGATACAGTTTTTACGACTGCCTCTGCATCGAGAATTCTAATGAAGTCCGGGGAATATGGGACAATAGTACTGACCCACATACGTAGCCCGAGGGTACGTAGCCCGCGTGTCACCTGCGGCGACTTTCATACATGACAGACTGTCGCTAAATGGGAAAGTAAATCTCAGCTAATGGAAGAGACATCGATTGTTTGATCAACGGAGTCTCTCTTTCCTGACCTACACCCCACAGTCGTTGACTCTTCTCATTCGCGGACGCTCCGTGCCTCGGCGTGCCTACGCATACTTTTAATTCCACGTTCGATTCTTTATTTTTTCTTTTTGCTTTTGCCTTTCCTACACGTTCCCTTTTCCCTCCTCGACTCCGGCTAGGTCGAAAACCGCTTATGGCGGTACCTCACCTTATACATTGGCAATGTAATCGCTGCTCTTACTCTACATCCTCTAAGTTAATACAATATTATTCAAACAGTGAACACGCAGCTACTCGATGGAGTATCACTTTACGTTCGCTGCCCGATGCTCTCGCGACCTCGCATTAACGTACAATTCGAATTCCTAACCGATTCCTACGCTTCTCCCTTGAAATATCATAGAATATTGCTTTTTACGAGGTAGATACATAGTTCGGGCAAAATTTCTAATCGATATAGCTGTTTAACCACTTGCGCTACGATTTAACTTTTTAACGCCGCACCGCGTCTGTCAGCGCTAACCTTTAACCCCTTGCCCTATCATTTTCTTTGCGACAAAAGTTGTTGCAACATATTCATCGTTAAAAATGTTACAGAACAGAACAATTTATAACTGTTATGTTGCTACGTGTACTTCAATGCTTAAATAATGATTAAAAAAGAATAAAATTTAATTTCGTCGAAAAAGGAAGACACAATATTTATATTTGTTAGAATTTGCTGAAAATCTTCGTCACGGCTCTGACTCGTTATAATATGGCAAGAGGTTAAGCAATGCCTTAGCGCGTTGGTAGGGTCTTACATAAAGAATTTTACAGGGATACGAATGAATATTCACAACAATAATAACATTTTATTAACCCCTTGCCCTACAACAACGAGTCAGACTCGTGATCAAAATTTCGAACTGAATCTTCTAAATATGCATTTCCTTAATTTTCTATAAACGGAAATAACATTTTATTTAATTATTGATCGTATACGGTCATTGGAGAATAGCTGGGCACGCAGTAACTACAAATTTGTCTTTTCTTTTTGTCGTTCTACGGAGGGCAAAAAAAATCTTGTTGCTGTTATTATAAAATGAGTCGTACGCTAATAATAATATTAATTAATTAGTTTATTAATTAATAATAAACACGTCGTTTTTGTTTCTGCAACAAATGCCTATCGACGTGGTATACACGTCGCTTTGGAACAAACTTTATAGCGCAAGCGGTTAATGCGAGTTTCACGAATCGAAACTTGAGAAAGATGGCCGCGAATCCTGCGGACAGGAAAGAAGAAGTTTGCTCCGAAATAGCTTCGATCTGAAATTGATTATCCGATCGCGTCAGGGGACATGTCTACGCCCGTGGAAGCCAATGAGCAGGTAGCAGCCGTCGACTTCCTGTCGATGACTTTCATGTCCGCGTCGCCTTAGAATGGTAAACAGACTCGGGGTAACGCTTTGAAATTTCGTCGGTCGGTTCGGGGCCTGAAGATGAAGAAAGCCGCGAGAGATTATGGCAACGCGATTGCTTCAACGTTATTTTCGAATCCAGCGGAAAAACTGGCGTATCCGTGGGATGTGGCAATCGTCGCGGTTTGCTTGGTGGACCTCGACGATTGCTCCGACACGGCGCGAAATCGAGCGAGCAGGCGAGCAAGAGCGAGCTAGCGAGCGAATCGTCGAGGAGGAAAGAGAGAGCGTCGGTTAATTGAATTTAAATGACGACGTATTCTCGTTAAATACTGCCTGCGGGCCCGGTTGATATTTGAAGTGGGGGAGAGAGGGAGGACGACGCGTCTCTTCCCTCAGCTCCTCGGCTCGTCTGGTTTGGGCTCGGCCCCAGAGGGATTGTTCTGCGCTATTAATTACCGATAGATGCTGGTGGATCGATAGTCACGGTTAACGCTCGATGGCGGCGGTGGCAGCGACGAGGACGACGACGACGACGACGACGACGACGACGACGGTGCGCGCCCGAGGTATCGCAACCTGCACTGATTGCAGGTGTGCATCCGGTGAGCCGTTCAGGGGGTGCCTGCATACTCGAGCGTTTCACGAGTCGATGCCGTTGCAACGTGCTTTAAGCCGTATTGTTACGGTTGCGTGTCGCAATCGGGCCCGTGCGCGACCGGTGATACCGGCGAGTTTACCGGCTTAATAGAATCGACGACGCGCAAAAGAATGATAGATGATTCAATGTTCCCCGCTAATAAATGACTTTTAATTATGGCCTCTCCGCGGGCACAATAAAACAGTTGATTAATTAACCCCGCGCCGCGTTCGCGCCGACGGACCGTGTTTAGGAGTTACTTAACGGAGTCGCTGCCTCCGCGTCGCTAATGATCGTAAAATATTGGGACGATAATTATTTCTAATAAATCCCGCGGTTCCTGCGCGACTATTCCACCGATCGATCATCAAGGAAGAAAAGTGAATACCCCGCGGAGAAAGTACGCGATTCCTCCGCCGGGAGGTACGTCGAACGATAATGGCCGAGGACCCGATACATTTGCCGAAGGATTTTGCCCGTCGAGAACGTGCCGGACCGGCGGCGCGGGTAATAATCATCGTCGCCAAGACCGATCGGGGAGACCAGATATCGATAGGCGCGATCGTTGCGCGCTGCGAGATCGAACCGTGTGAATCGTAACGACTCCCCGGTGCCAACGGCTCGTTACTTTCGATCGGTCGGCTCTCCCCCGCGCGCTGCTCGACACTCTTTGATCATCGTCGATTCTGCGGAAAGACACTCGACGGGACGCGAAGGTGCAACCGCGAGCACGTTTCAGCGTTCAAAGGGATCGATCCGAGTTCCTACGTTCCCGCTCCGGCGATTGTCCTCCTTTCTAGAGCTGACCTTCTCGATAAAGACACTTACCCGCTCCTGATCTTCCGCTTTCAGAAAAGAATGGCATCGATCCGCGCGATCATCTCGAGCGCTAAACGATCTTCTCCTCGGCCGACGAACGACGGTCGAGAAAGAACTCCCCTTCGTCGAATTAAACGGATTCTTTTCTTCGTTTTCGTGCGCGCGCGTGAAAGTCGCCCGCGCGCGCGCGCGCGTGTTCGCGTTTCGTCTAGCAGCGGAACTATTTTAAATGACCGACGCCGCCTCGTTGCTTTCGTCGCGGAACCGGGAAAACAACACACGCCTTTAGAATTCCCCTGTGCTCGATTTTTAGTCCTCGCGACGCACGCCCGCGAAAATCGTTTCGGTTCTTTGTTTTTCGACAGAGATTCGAGGGGATCAGGTCGGTTTACGACCGGCACCAACCACCTATGGCGTTCCCTCCGGGTCGTTAAAACGTCCCGATGTTTTTCGCCATTCACGCTCTCCTCGATTTTTAACCTACACGACCGAACCCCGGTATTGTAAAAAGAAGGTCCGACGAGCCGCTTTTTCGCCAAGGCCTAGAGAGACCGTTACCGCGTCTTTTTATTGGTGAAAAATGGCTCGGGTTCTATTTCCTTCGAGCAGTAAAGCGCTGAAAGTTGCCGGCCGGACTGGATCGGCAGGGCGGCCCACGGACAGGTCACTTTTTTACTGCTCGTTCTGTTCGCTGCAATTATCCGGGACAATTTGTAATAAAAAGTAGCGGTCGTCCGTGCGACACTTTCGGCCTGTTTTCCCTGCGTTATCGTCCGTTTTCGAACGATTCACGAAATGCCCAAGCTTCGAAGGTTCCCTCTTCGAACGCTATTGTTGCTGCGAACGACCGGAATATCTCGTTTCGTGTTTCTACCAGGAAAATACAGCAATGATTTCGGTGTTTTCGACGATCGATCGTTTAAACGATCCTCGGAGCTCGAACGAGGTCGCATCCGACACCCTTCGCCAGCTCATCTTCGCAAAGCAACGCGATCCAGTTAGCAGAGAGCAGCTTCCGGTCTTTCGAAACGAAACGCCGTTCCGCAACGCGCGCTCCGGCGATCGGCCTTCGCGCGATGCAACGTGGACCGTTTGTTTCCGATGCTATTATTCCATCGCTCCTCGATAACCCGATTCAGATTCGTATCTAACAATCGCGCAACGCGTCGAACACACGGCTCGAAATGAGAACGCGACGCCTGCGTTTCCCGCGAGCCGATCCATATGCACGTATATTAACGCTACAAATTATACAGATACGCGGTGTCATCGAGTTACGCGAATTCTTGTCTAGCGAGATATACTTCGTAAAGCTACGTCCACACCGAAACAACGTCTCGCAGCTTTTCGTTGTCGTTTATTCCTTTTCACGCTGTTTACGAAAGAAGAAAAAGTTGCTGGCGTAGCTTAACGCATTGTTCATCGATCGAGACGTTGCGTATTAATTATTATAGTAAAGCGCCGGAATCAAATTTGCAACGGTCTCTCGGCCGTGGTTTCTTCTTGTCGACTCAACCGGGAATATTCTGACGGCTATCGTCGCGATCGGGGACAGATACGATCTTCTAGTCGATGTGAAATATATTAAATAATTAAGCTTAATCGCAACGCCCGAAGGTTTCGCCGAGAGTCAAGGCCTTATCGCTGATTTCCAGACGGTATCGTCGGAATCTTGTCGGACAGCGACGCTTTTCGCTCCGCGACACGACCAACGACAAAGAAATCGGTCGGCCACAGACGCGCTCAAATTACGAAACGCACGCGTCCTTCGCCGCTTCTGCTCGCTCGTAGGTGTACGCGATTCAGCTCGATTTATATTCGACGAAATGAACGCGTTGCACGATGCGGAGGCTGATAGTAATTGATTATTATCGATCGCAGGCTAAGCGATCCACTTAACGCCGAGCCGATGCACACCGCGATACGTTATTACCGAGCAACGTCAAACTCGATCGGACAACCGACTCGCGAGAAAACGCGTCGACGTTCCTCGAATACGAGAAAGGATTCGAGAACAACCGATTGAAAATAGAAACGAACGGAAGAGAAGGAGAACCGGCGCTTACCTTGACAGTAAAACCGTCTAACGATGTCCAAGAGTCATCCACGGCGTTGTCGAGCGTGGGGTCCGTATATCTCAAGAGCGGCACACTATCCAAAACACTTTGTCACCATGTCGTATTACGAAACTGTCGCAAACAGATTCGTGACACTGATCGATCGGCCGCAACCACCGGAGCGTCGGCCGCAGTCGATTCCTGGGAAGTCCGGCGCGAGAGATCGAGCCGATCACTGACAAACTCACTTTGTCCCTCGAACAACACAAATATCTCCGTCGAGCGTTCTCACTGTTCGACGCGAACCACGAAAAAGCGTTGGCCACTGCCGTTGCGCGGGAAAATCGGCGAGGTACCGTTTCCCCGATCACCTGACAGAAACGTCACCACGGGGTTGCGAACGGAACTGTAATCCACTGTCCCTTTTCTTTTCTTTTTTTTGTATCCTTGAAAGAGAGGCGAACAGGTCCGAGTGTTTTTCACCGATGGCCGAAGGGACACTGACCGGGAAAAGTCGAGAGAAGTTTCGGCCGGACCGGATAACGGAAGAAGAAACGGCAGAAGAGGAAGAAGAAGAAGAAGAAGAAGAGGAACATGAAGAAGATTCTTGACGCGGCGATGACCGTTAGGTGAATGACTTTGGAAGGCGAGGGTGTCCACGTCGATTCTTGAATCAGCCCCCACCTCCGATTATTTTCTGCGGTCCCACTTCGTTCGCTCGATCGGTCGGTCGGTCGGTCGGCCGCTTGTTCGTTCGTTCGTTTGTTCGTTCGTTCGTTCGTTCGTTCGTTCGTTCGCCAGCTAGGCTCGTGCGCTCTCGTAAGTATACTTCGAATGGGCCTTATGGGCACACTGTGCGTCGGATCAGCGGAGAAGCGTGCAGGGTCCATCCGCGGCACAGGTGGGCCGCGGATCCTGTCGTATCTTTGGTGGGGGGTCCTGCCGGACGGCCAGAGGGATCTTCTCGGGCCCCGGGGAGGGGGAACAAGGGAGGGGCCTCACCGCGCTACCCTCTCTTCGCCTCTCTTCCTCCTCCTTTGCCCGGACCTCCTACCCTCGACGATCTCGTGGACCTACGAGACACGGGTTTGCACGCTGACGGTATCGATAAGGATCCTGCGGTTTCGAGGACCTTTTCTCTACACCCTCTCCCCCCTCCCAACCCCCACCCCACCCCGGACCCATGTCTCCTCCTCTTCTTCGTCCCGTCGAGCCACTGCCAACTCGAATCGACGGTAGGATCTGCGCGGTAGCAAGTATCCGATACTTTTTTACGATCGTGCCGGATTTAAGAATCGCTTACGTAAGATTCTTTTCGACAGGACTATCCGGAAGATGAAACACTCGAGATGAATCCGATGGCTCTCCTCGCATGAACAACTGCTAATCGGTTCTTTTTTTTTCGCTGTACTTTCGAGGATTTCAGCTGTGGAGATGATAACTATGGCTGTGAAACGCGTAACTTCTTCGTCGAACGTGCTTGACAGAAATGCAGTTCAAAGTACAAAACGTTGGGACGGAAGACGGAATATCTGGACGATTTTTAATATAAAAACAAATTTTTTTAGTCACATTTCAAAAAAGTATTTGGTCGAGGCTTTCGAGATGTTTCTACAAAAAATTTTGAAATACATATTTCCTTGTAGATTTTTTTATTGATTTTACAGAACTAACAGATCTTTTGTCAGATTCTTTAAAAAATGGTACATACTGATCTAATAACGTAACGTTAAACCTACGAACACCGATTAACACTAAACCTATCATAAAGGGTCAAATGACCCTTTCCAGATTTTCTATTTTACAATTACTGACGTTAGAAAATTGTCTTCGCAAAAATCGATTCGATGGATTTTTCTATTGCAACATACATTGTAATAAAAATGGCATACACTCCAAATAAATTAATTTTTGTCACTTTTATAGGACAATATTCATTAGCCAAGTTTACTGCTCGGTAGGTTTAGTGTTAAAATAGCCGATTCCATATTTGTTATTTTATAATCAATAAAGTTATAAACATATTTTCGTGGAAAGTAATGAAAAAGTTTTTATAAAGCGTACATTATAACACCAAACGTTAGGTTGCTCTAAAATTGTGTCTACCAAGAGAAGAAACACATTTTATTTATTTATTTCCTTTAGAAATTGATGTAGCAAGGTTTTACCTTTTTTCCAGTAAAAAATCAAAATAATTAACCCTAAGAATAACACATTCCGAAGGTAAAAGACAAATCGAACTGGCACGTTGACGTTGCGAACGGTTAATCCACGTTTAAACACGGTACAGTTTATTTACAACAAGTATTACTCACTGCAGAGATCAGTGCTAAAATTAGTTTAAAGAAATGTACCCCGTACTTGTACAGAGTAACACAATTCTCGCCGCGTGTGTCCTTGAAGATCCAACCACGGCTGCTCGTAGATCATAGAGATCTTAATGATCGATAACAGCTTTGGGAATTGTGTTGGTGATATATGAAAGCATGTTCAGGCATTCCTCGTTGCCTTTCATTTATTCTATTTTAGCTGGACGAAATGATGTTTGCGTTCCACGTAGAATGGAAACGTAGGTATTTCGAGAATCGGAGTCATCGATGGCTCGCGTCGGGGTCGGAGGACACTTTCGCCTTCGGGTAATTAGCGTTCGCGTTCTGGATTGGTAGTTTGACCCGCGGCGGAGCTGCGGTAAACAAAATAAGGATCATAAAACGTTAATTGGAACAACGCCGTGAATATACTTTCCCGATGGTTATCAATACCGTGCTCGCTCGATTCCAGAGAACTCTTCGCAGTTCGTTTTAACGTTCGCAACGTTCCGAAGAATCTTTCGCACACTTTTGCAGGGAATTTTATCTTGAAAATGTCTGACACGAAGTAAAAGTTGCAAAGAATATTGACAGAAATGAAAAATTCGATTGTATCGACGATATTAGCTTCGGGCCGAGTTTTTGTTAATTTCGGTTGAAACTAAATCTTGTTTAATTATTATATTTTTTATTTACGAACGCCTGAGACGTATCGATAGACAACATTGTTATTATATGTAGAAATATGCGCGTTTCGAGCATGCATAAATATAATTCATGGTCGACGCGTTATTCTTGAACGGAACATAATTTAAGCGCATCGTTTTGCCGAGATTAACGTTCCCTGCAAACTTCGAAACGGTTTGTAAAACACTCGTAAAACCACTTTTTTTTATGGTATATGAAAGTTTAATCAAGAGTGCTGCGACGGAAGACGGGACTGCGCGGTCTCGCTTTTGTGTCGGAAACGGTTCGTCCGAGGTAATTCTAATCGTTCCCGAAGCTTCGCCTTTATTTCCACGAATATTGGGGGGATTTCTAGGAAAACGCGTTGCTTTACCGATGAATGGAGATGCGCTACGGTCTCTGGTAGACGGAACACCGAACAGACGTAGGCGGTAAGGGCCAATACGGAACAATAGCCGGGCTTTATTATGTTTTGCACGAAAAAGGCCGAGAATGTCGTAAAGTGATGATGGTGGTCATCGAATCGCTTAATCGGCCCCTAGGCCTTTTACGATCGAGCTTAACTCTAATTAAAAAGTACGCGTACCGCTCTCCGGGCCAGTCGGGACGCCCTAAAAACGCACCGTTATAAAAAGTGTCTCAAAAATTCCGACGATTTTTGTAGGCTACGCGTTTTTACGACTACGCCATTTTGCTAATCTTTATGGGCGCAAAGTGCCGACCAAGCGGTCGAAAAGCGTGTCCCCGTGAGCTCGAGGGTAAAAAAAGCATAAAACAGGAACGGACAGTGCGGGGAACGGCGAAGGAACGAGGACCCGTAGACGTTGATGCAACAATAAACACGGGGTTGTTTTTTCGTTTCCCTTTGTCGCCGCAGTTTGTTCAGGAATTTTCCGTTCGAGTTTCGTCGTAACCCCCCTCGGCCCCACCCTCTCGCCATGGGGAAACAAGGAAACGCGTTCCCCCGCCGGCTGGGAGCGTGTCGTGTAGCGTTTTATCATGAATAACAATGTCCATTAACGTTAACACGGCACCGAGGCCGCTTGAAAAATCGGGGATCACGCTTTCATTTCACCGGGCAGATACATCTTCCAGTAGGAAAGAGGTCTTTTAGCCTCGAGGGGGGTAATTAGCCCCTACCCTAATTCGTTTGGATCTCCGAGGGTCGTCTAAACGGCGATGCACGCGAGAAGCTATCCCGGGACCTCGGCGTGTCGGGGCGGCCGTAATCACGCCGTTGCGATGAAAAGTAATTGCGATCCTGCCGACCTCGACTGCAACTTTGTACCAGAGGGTGAACAGGCCCCACGAGGGGGAAAGAGAGAGGGGAAGGAGAGGACCCAGTGTACAAAGGACCCCGGTCCTAACCCGGAGGAAGATCCATCCTGCTGGCAGGGAAGATACGCGCGAGAGCGCCACGCTAATCACGAATGCAACGTTTGTTCCAGAGATGGCGCCACCCGCACCAACTACAAGCTGATCGCGATCGCCCGGCCCCCATTCGAACGAGCTAATTAACGCTTTTTCTTTCTGTTAGGCCGATCGAGTCGCTTCCCAGGCTCCCGGGAATTCTCAATGACGGGACAAAAACCGTGACGTCGATACGCTAAGAGCCGATCAATTAGGTAAACGAGCCTTCCCCGATCGCGTGCGTGTTCACGGTGTTTTTTTCCGAATTTTCCTTTTTTCCCCGCCCATTTCCTTTTGCCATTATCGAACGGGCTGTTACGCGCCCCGGGATTAATAAGTTAATCCGATCGTACGATGTTCGTCTTTCTTTCAGATTAGATTTTATTTATAGGCCGGAGGATTTGTTTCGCGGACAGATACGCTTATCGAACGGATAACGCGTCGCTGAATGTCGCGGATCGACGAACGGCGATACGATATCGCGAGTTTACGCGCTTCAAGGATTTCACCGCGTTTAACGACGACACCAGCAAGCCGGCTCGTTGGTCTAGGGGTATGATTCTCGCTTCGGGTGCGAGAGGTCCCGGGTTCAAATCCCGGACGAGCCCGTGTGGAATTTCTTTACTTTTACTTTTTACGAACGGACACTTTCACGCCGGCCATCGTCGAAATTTCAAAGACTGAATGGAGAACGGTCGAGACTCGCCTTTCGAGGCGCTTCTTCTATGTTGTTTCTAACGGTACATCCTTTTTTGTCATGCCGATCTCTGCGAGTCCTCATCATCCAGTTTTTTACTTTCGTTGGAACAATTACGACACACGAAATCCTCTTCTTTCGGTTGCTTAATTGTCTCGCTGGATAATACAGCCGAAAGATCGTGCGTTAGTGTGCCCGGTCGGTGTTAATGTTGCTAGGAATGATTAATCTAGGAATAATTGTGTTTTCGGTGCGTTGGACACGTTGCTCTCCCGATTGTAACAGTTCATTCGTCGACCTCTTGCTGTACAATCTTCCGCAATACTTAACCCTTGGTACTCCAATGGCCGCTCTGAGGCAACGCGAAAATTTACCGTACCATTATTCAAAACCACTTTTGCATCACTGTGTTTGCATTTGAGAAATCGGTAAGATTGAAGAGGTGAGCGTACGAGTAAATGGTAATATAGTGTGTATACATGAAAGGAATTTAACTGTGTACAATGGAATTATTGCTGGGTCAAAAAATGTCTTCGTTTTTGGAATTAAAATTGCTTCGAGTGCAAAGGGTCGAAGCTTGATTGACTTTCATAATTTACTAAGAAGAAAATGTCTACGTTTAATGCATTCGGCAACGATTTAACACTTTGACTGCCAAACTAGCAGTCACAAAATTTCTAAAAAATCGAAATGAGATTTTGACTGAAATAAAAATGGGAAAAATAAAATGTATGCCGTAAAGTGCTCGCTCTACCTTCTTGCACTTTCTGTATAACCATCAACTTCGGTACAAATGAATATATTAACGTAAAAATTTAATTAGAAACCGTAGAAATAATTCCGTCACCCACATATGGGTGACATGGCAGTCAAAGTACTAAAGGATCGCAGAATGGAACTCTTATAATTTTCTAAGATTATTAACCTCTTGCCACATTGTAACAAATCGGACTCGTGATAAAGATTTTAAAGAATTACAAATATTATACCTTTCTTTTTAGACGAAATAAAATGTTATTCTTTTTGTAAACAATATTTAAGCATTGAAGTAAATGTGGCAGTAGAAAAGATATAAATTATCTTTCCTCTTCTGCAACATTTCCAGCGACGGAGACGTTATGATAACTTTAGTTACAACGAAAATGGCGAGGGGTTAATGGAAGATGGAAATTCGTAACTTCCGGTGAGCGCAGTTGACGCAAACGCAGACGCAGTGAGAACGGAAGCTATAACACACCGATAAAAAAACATATATAGATTCTATTTGCTATGACTGATAGTTTAAAAATAGTTTAAAAATGTATTCCCCAAAATAGCTTGCTAAAATTTATAAAATTGCAAAATCCTAGAAAAGAATAAAAAGAAAAACCACAAATTCTGGTTTTTCGAACGAGTTTCCGCAAAAGCTACCCATAACCTATTGAGTTGTTTGGAAAGTAATTTCGTTTTTTCCCGACAGAGGATTTAGTTGTATTTTTTTGCATCCAACTTCATACTTAAGCGGCACAATCATTATGTATGTTTCGAGAGCTGATATAGCAAGGCTTGTGTGTGAAAAAGTCCAATTGATTCTACGCAGTAGTTTTTGGTTGGTGCCCTTTTAAATATGGAGAGCAATAAGCAGCATTTTCGTCATATTTTACTTTTTTATTATAGAAAAGATAAAAATGCTGTGCAAGCCAGAAAGAAATTAACCGATGTGTATGGAGAAGATGCGTTGACAGTACGCCAGTGCCAGTTTTGGAAGGTCGGTTGAAGCTGATAAAGACACGATAAAGGCATTAGTTGATGCAAACCGGCGAATAACAACACGCGAGATCGGTGAGAGGTTAAATTTATCAAATTCAACTGTTTATGACCACTTGAAAGGCCTGGGTTTAACCTCGAAGCTCGATACATGGGTTCCCCATGTTCTCACGGAGAGAAATTTGTGTCGTCGCGTTGACGTTTGTGATTCGCTTCTCAACCTCACGAAAATGATCCATTTTTGAAGCGCATCATTACTGGGGACGAAAAATGTGTTGTATATAACAATGTCAAACGCCAGAGCTCATGGAGCAAAAAGGATGAACCGGCTCAAAACATTTCCAAAGCCAATATACATAAAAAAAAGGTGATGCTGTCTGTTTGTTGGGATTTTAAAGGAATCGTTTTTTGAGCTTTTACCGCTTTTTAATTAGCTGGACAAACTGAATGATGCACTTCAACAGAAAAGGCCAGAATTAATCAACAGAAAAGGTGTAGTGTTCCAGCAAGATAATGCGAGACCTCATATAAGTTTGGTCAGTCGCCAAAAGCTTTTACAGCTTGAATGGGATACAATGCCACACCCACCATATTCTCCAGATCTGGCACCTTCGGATTTTTATTTGTTTCGGTCACTGCAAAATTTTTTAGACGGTAAAACCTTCGCTTCAAATGAGGAGGTCAAATACCATCTCGATCAGTTTTTTGCTAGCATAGACCAAAAATTTTATGAGCGTGGAATCATGCTACTACCAGAAAGATGACAAAAGGTATTAGACCAGAATGGCCAATATATAATTTTAAAAATATTTGTTCCTTATACGAAAATTGTCTTTCATTTTCACAAAAAAAAACGAAATTACTTTCTGAACAACCCAATATAAACACGCGCGTTTAAACTATAACGTCCGGCATTCAGCTTCGCGAGGAAGCCATTGGCGCGTTCACCCGTTCGATGTACGAACAAATCATTAGCGGCGTTTAATCAACAAACATTGGGCAACCTTCGCAGGACTCACGGAGTCCAGCGCGATGCAGGTCAGTGGTAGGACGGTGCTGAAAGTGTAGGCCACACGTAGAGAAAAATAAATTAACGACTTGGCCCTAATTGCACGTTCAAAATTTTATGGCCGAGCCTGTCGCGCACGCGAAGCGAACCAGGAGTACGAACACGCTGCGAGCAGGGCAGAGCGGAGGAGCGTAGAGGGGGACAGTAATTACTTCGGACGTGTTCTCGTCCTCGATAAAAAATCAGACCGAAATGGTGGCTTTATTAATTACGTATTACTTAATCACCCGGCCGAAGGAGAGGCGTAAAGAATGAAAGCGCATCCTCGTTTCTTTGGTCGGTCTTTCGTTGGTCAGCGAAACAACGAACGTGCAGGAGCCGCGTCGTCTGAGCCCGCGGAACGTGTCGTACATTTTTGGGGCAAACGTTCACTTTTTAAGGAGCAACGATGGCTCCTTTTACCGCGCGCTTCATAAGTCCCTGCGTTGTGAAACGCGGGACCCCTTTTTTCCTCTCGCGCGTCCGCCTGTCAAATGTCGAAACGTTTTCGCCCCGAATTAACCACGATTGTGCGGATTCGCGGGCGACCATTCTGCACAATAGCGACGGCTTCGAGGTCGTCCTTCGCGAGGCGGGATTG
Organism: Agapostemon virescens; assembly: GCA_028453745.1. Taxonomy (NCBI): domain Eukaryota; kingdom Metazoa; phylum Arthropoda; class Insecta; order Hymenoptera; family Halictidae; genus Agapostemon; species Agapostemon virescens. Next base: position 6,057,645 of record CM052087.1, read on the forward strand.
TTTATAAAGTAAATAAAACTAGGGAACCGTGGATCGTTACAAAAGACAGGTTGCAAAATGTGGACGAACTCTCCATTATGTTGCCATCGACGGCCGTGCCCCCTTATCTCACGCAATGCTTCGCGTTTATCGCCGCCGTTGAAAGAGTTCAACGGGAAATAGATTTTTAGCTGTCCGTGTTTCTCGTAAAATTGCCGATCCCGTCGATTTTATCGCCGCGCAATATTTTACAGGCCGACGAATCGACGGCTTTAATGGACCGGCCTTCGTAAAAATCCTTCGATCTCTGCGAGAGCCGCGGCAATAAAACGAGTTTCGGGGACGCCGTACGTTTATTTCCGTCACTACGTCGGAGAAAGGATCGTCCCGATGGACAGGCATCAGGACATAGCCGCGACAGTGGTTCGAATCGATGAATTCAGGCACATTTTTCGGCGACAACTTTCGCGGTGTACGTGGACGTTGCACGCTGGGTCAACAACCGACGGAACAGAGCGAGAAAGAGTATTCGTCGCGGTTAGGATTATTGTTACCGAGAGGCGATTCAAATCCGCGACGAATTTTCTCGAGAGTGAAAATTTTTCACGACAGGGAGAAAATGTCAGAGGGAAACGTGGTTTAGTTCGAAGGTCTGGGTTAGGTCATACTTTCGAGATTTCAAGGTCATCGAAGTTCTTTAAATGGAGATACATCGTTTCGTTATTGCGATACGCACGCTGTGATCAAGATGTTTTCAACCACCTATAATAATATATAATACCGGAGGTCGCGTGATCTCCGGTACAAAAATTTCATAATCACTAGGCAATTTATGGAAACAGTTAACCCTTTGCACTGCAAGCAATTTTACTTCGAAAATCGAGACATCTTTTTGATTTAGAATTATTCAACTGTACACGGTCCATTTTCTTTTATGTATACAAAGTTTATTACTATTACTCGTGCACAATGCATTTTACTTTTTGCCAATTTTTTAAATGCAAGCATAGTGAAAGTTGTTTTACTATTTTGACTGCCATGTCACCCATATGTGGGTGACGGAATTATTTGTCCATGTTTAAAAGTAAATTGTTACATCAATATATTTGTTGCACTCAATTTATTTGATATTTGGAGAATAGAAGAAGGTTGAAAATTAATCATTTGTCATACATTTAAAATTTTTAATTGTTGTTTTATTAAATAAATTACTTTGATTTTTGTGGAATTTCTGAGGTTGTTAGTTTGGCAGTTAAAGTGTTAAATAACAGTATGGGAAATTTTGTGTTGCCTCGGAGGAGCCCCTGGACCTTCAAGGGTTAAACAATTGCGATAGAAAGATTAACGATTGAAATTTTATTTTAACAAGTACTCGATATGATAATTTAAATTTAAACGTTTAATCTTACAGGCTATATTGGAGAAAGATGAAATTAAAAAACATATAGTAATATTGTATGGAATTTATGATAAATATTCTTTGTAAATTCTTCTTTGTAAAATTCTTGCATTTATTTCGAAAGTATATGGTCAAAATAGAATAGCTTGAGGTAGCTGGTTAAGTTAGAAATCAATATCCGATAAACGTAACAACGATTTATAGTTCTTGCAGCAACGATTAAATTTAATAAATTAAGATTGTTGTTTGAAATTCACATTTGCGTTCGTCTTTCAATTAAGGGAGAGATTCCAGCATCGATGATTGATCGTCGCTGTTAGGAAGACGCACAGTGTCATTTCTCACTTCATTGTGTCCGGTGATTCCTAGAGCTATCTGCATAGGGCTTCTAGGATTCAACGGAAAAATCTATGCACGACCGCATGCTCATTATTACATGTGCACAGGGAACTACAGGTGCAGGTGCACCTACGTACGAGGGAGCCGCTTGTGGTCACTCAGTCGCTTCGCGGCCACCTCTTTCAATTACCCGGGTCAGCTCGAGGTCGATGTCGTTTATGCGCTTTTAAAGGCCCGGCAACTGGCGAGCAGATTACGCAGCGATAAAATATTGACGCGTTTGCGTTAAACGGTTTTTTACCGACGCGAAATCCTCCCTTTATCATGCTGCTGGAAACTGTGGCTCGCAGATTAACCTTCGGCCGCGAACCTCTCTGAAAAATCGCAGAAAAACAGAAACCGGCAGAAGCTTATCCATAAAGAGATCTACATTCGGGCAA
>CM052087.1:6073983-6089940 GCA_028453745.1 Agapostemon virescens
CCTCGATCGAGGCGAAGGATTACGGCGTATCGGGCGATGCGTGAAGCGATAAAATCGCGAGCACCCTGTAGGTGGAATGGGAAAGCCGTCGCCGCCTGAATTTTCAGGCGGCACACCGTAACGTTCGGTAATGGTCATGAGGCGCGACAGCCGGGAAAAGCGTCTCTGTCACGTAGGTTAATATTTAGCCAGGCATCTGGGAAAACAAAGTGAAAGGAGTACGCACCATCATCATCATCCTTCGGCGATCTTATACGACGACGCTAGGAGCCTGTGCACACAGTTATATGGCCTATGAATCACGGCAGCCGCGCGAGTGCCCACGGTTCAGCCTGTGAGAGCTAATTGAAACTTTTATTCGTAATTACGCTTCTCCCGACGGTTTTTTTCTTAACACGCTCCACGGCTTATCCTTGTGGTAATCCCCGCCCGGCCGCTGTGTATTTCATCGGTTTGCAAAATGCCGGCCGGTGCGCGTCCCGAGATCGTTCGCCTTAAAATAACGCCTGACACGTCCGCCGGTATCTACGCACTGGAATTACTTCGTACACTTTACCGGTACTTCAGCCAGCGAATAATGAGTATTCGCTCACGCATCGGTCGCTGCGACTCTCGAAGCGATGCTCGATTTAACAGCCTCGAACGGCCGAAAGCTGGCTGGGATTAGATCGGACGCGATTAGGCGGTGCGATTTTTCCAACAACGCCTCCGAACGGTTTCCAATCGTGTCCCATAATAACCGTACACCCGGCTTCCATCCTTGTAGACTGTAACGAGCCTCGTTCGACGCGACGCGGTCGCGCGATTCACCGCCGTTTGAGTAACTGTTTACAACCGCGTCGATTTCAAATTAATTTCACGCCCGTCTTTGCCGGCCATCGCAGATAAGAGAAGCATGCGCGCGATTAATCGAGTGATTAATTAATACACCATGGTGCGCAGGAGTCACCCGGTTAATCGACGCGTCGAGTGTCAATCTCGATGGCTCGCCGATCGGTGAGATCCTTGGCCGATCGATTCCGTTCGAGCAGCCGTGAAATACTCAGAGTCAGAAGAACGAGAGAAGTTACCGGAACGGGACGAGACAACGATGGCGCTTGCTGTTCATTTCGGCACGCTACTTTGCGAGAACTTCGCGTAAAAAGTCTGCGTGTACTTAGTTAACTGTGAGATCGGAAGCAAGATGGCGGGTGGGTATGCTTGAAGCCGATCGACTACAAATCGCGAGGGTCGCGTTTCGCTTCTACGTTTGTCAGTTCCCAAACGAAGTTAGGCGTCGCCCGATTTCCGCTACATAAACGCGGTTAACAGTTTGGCAAATTGAATTGACTATACTGTTACGACGGTTGTTCATATGGAGTTGCCATAATGAAGAATTACTTCATGGTGAACAACCCTTAACCCCTTGCCCTACAACAACGAGTCAGACTCGTGATCGAGATTTCGAACTGAATCATCTAAACATGTATTTCCTTAATTTTATTTAAACGGAAATAACATTTTATTTAATTGTCGATCGTCTACGGTCGTTAGAGAATAGCTGGGCACGCAGTAACTACAAATTTGTCTTTTCTTTTTGTCTTTCTACGGAGGGCAAAGAAAATCTTGTTGCTGTTATTAACTTGTCTTTTCATTTTGTCGTTTTATGGAGGACGAAGAAAGTCTAGTCACGTCGTATGACGAAAATGCTGCTTATTGCTCTCCATATTTAAAAGAGCACAATCAATTGGACTTTTTCACACACAAGCCTTGCTATATCAGCTCTCAAAACATATAATGATTATGCGGCTTAAGTGTGAAGTTGGGTGCAAAAAAATACAATTAACTCCTCTGTCGGGAAAAAACGAAATTACTTTCCGAACAACCCAATAAATAAACGAGATGCTGCGTCGTTCGCCGAACGAGGAGCAGAAAACGCGCAACAATACCAAAGAATCGTCGTAGCGCTAGTGATAGTTTCTAGTGCTAACAAGAAATCCACGTGGAAGCTGCTCGATTTTCTAAAATTTCTTGCACTTCTGCGGAACATTATTACGGCGTGCGACTGTAAGAAAAATGGTGCAGTGTCAGTACTAGTAAAGAATGCCCTGAATCGCATAAGACGGTGCTGGCTGCCTCGTCGAGCATAGCGGAGCCGTGTCTTCGCGCTAAGAGGGTACCTTCAGCAGCGTCCAAGATAGAGATATACATCAAGCGCCAGGCTGGCAGCGAAGGATCCCCGTGCTACCCCCGTGAGGTCTTCATCGGCTACCGCGACATTGAGGAATACTCGCCTCTGCACCTATCCGGTAGACCAGTTGAGGGATGGCCAGGCCGTAAAGCGAATCAGAGCCGATGCTAATCACTCGGCGCGCTCTCGCCCGGCGCGGCGCGGCGGCCAGCCAAAGTTACATTATCCGCGTGAAAAATAAAAGCAGCTTGTGCTCGCGCGGCCGCTCGCTACTCTCCGCTGCTTCATTAGCATATGCGCGCTCGGTTCGCGCGGACCCCCGTTCACGTGCGTATGCTCGTCATTAGCTCGAGACGCGATTAATAATTGCTCGGGACGGTTAAGAGTCGATGCTTACTTCTTCATCGTGCGTGTACGCGCCGCCTCCCCCGTTTCCCGCCGCGAAACACGTCTGCATCTGCCGTGGGCCCTAGGCGTTAGTTAGGCCCGCGAATAATCGCCGGTAATTAGACCGTGGAATCCAGGCATCTTTATCACCCACGACGAGATTATATCCCGGTCGTTTAGCGTCCCGCCGATCTTTTTGTTCCGGCCGACATTTTCATTACGGCTGACATTATATTTCACTCGCGGGGAACCGGCCGCGTAATACCAATTGAGATGGATCGGCCGCGCTAGCAGCCTGTAAACGCTTTTGTAACGTGATTGATGCGTTCCGAGCGTTTCTCGGAAAGCCGTTCCGTGTTATTAGACGGGCCCGATACGCAAGGCCCCGATGGGAGGGGAATCATTCGCGTCGGCGAGAAACAACGACCACGGGGACGCGTCGCGACGACGTACGTCCGGGATAATTAATAAATTTGCCGCACGAACGAAAAAACACCTCGCCGCTGCTCGCGGAATTACATCAGGCCTCCGGGGGAGGGGGAGGATTATCGAGAATCGCGAGAAGAGGGACAAGGGAGAGGACAAGATCGATCCTGGCGCGTCGGGAATTACGTCGTCGTCGAGCGTACGCGCGTTTGATCATCGCCGGAACCATATTATTATTATTAAGCTCCTCGATACGATATACCGCCGCCGCCGCCGCGCCGTGTCGACGAGGTAGCGCTTTGTAAAGGCGTCTGGTTTCTCAATTACCCGGTTGCGCAACTCTTAATTACGATGCCGCTCAGCCCGTGATAATTCGTTACAATGTGTGCTCGCCGCTTGATGCAACTGCCACTTACCTACACGCCAACACGTGTAACTCGGCCGACGAATTTCGTCGAGGACCTTTGTACTCCCATCCTTGGCACGTCGCAAGGACGAACGAGTCTAGACGGCTTTATTCGGGTCAACTTATTCGTAGAATTAAATGCCGACAAAAAGATGCTCCTACGAGGCGGGACTCACCGTGGAGTTCGCGATGTTACTGCACACGTTGCGTTTTAGGCGAGAGGTGAACGTTAACTCGCTGTTTTTGTCATATCGCCGGTCGTCCGGCTTGGCGAACGTTCTGCCGAAGATACCAAGGCTGCCGATCCGCTGAAAAACTAACAAGGACGTTGTTAATTCACTTGCGCGTTGCCGATCACTCGCGCGGATTTAGAGAATCGGCGGTTTGGCTTTTCCAGTCTCGTCAGCCGTAGATCAAATCTTGGCGATTCGAAGCAGACGCACGAGCTAGCACTTTGTGCCTGCAGCAGCGATCTTAGTAAACGTTTAAACGGACTGAACAAATAATTTCAGTCTGTGGGGTACAGTGAATCACTTTAATATTCGGACACTATACAATTTTCACTTTGCCGCATTGTAATTTTATTCACGATACAGGAAAATAAAAATTAATTCTAAATTACATTCCTACATAATGTCCAGTTAATAATCCGGACGTACGCGCGCGTCTAGCTTCTTGATTGCCCTCGCAGAAAATGGGGTTTATTCTTTGGCGTGTATAACAATCTCGCTGATAAATTGTAGAAACCCGGTTTCACCCGATACTGGTACAATTTCTGAAACGACATCGGCGTGTATAAAATTCATTGTTTGCAGGCAATGGTGATGCCTAACTGCTGGATTTCATTTTATTCGGTTTATAGTTTTGTTGCTCATTTAGGTATTTATCGACTGCAGATTTTGCGTTCTTGCGTCGAAAGAGGGTGGGCCACGTTTACTGTTATTTATTGTAATTTACTGATAATATTATTGAAATCGGTGCAACGCCTATCATCTACAGTGAATCACTTTAATATTCGGACACTCTTTAAACCTAAATAACTTTTTCAAAATTGAACCAAACGACTTGACTTTTCTGGAGCAACTAGCAGCATTGATTTACTAAATGATATGCAAAAATAATTTTGAAATAATTCTAATTGATAGAAATTACGTGGGAAAGTAGAGAAGAAATTTTTTAAAATATTTTTATTTCAACTCGTAATGAAAATTTAAAATATGCGTTTTTCAGAACTGTGTTAGTTATACACAAGCTGAAAATCTCACCAAAATCGATTGACGCGGGAAAAAATGGCACGCGTAGAAAGATATAAGAATTTCTGTAGTTTAAGCAGAAACTGATTAAGAATCGTGAAAAATTGCGATTTTCACCATTTTCGATGGCACGTAGCTCGTGTGTACGTCGACCGATTTTAATGAATTTTTCTGCATGCGTATAACTATCATAGATCTACCAGATGCGTCTTTAAAATTTTTTGTGCGTGGCTCAAATAAAAAATATTTAAACAATTTTTTTATTGGTCATGTAATTCACATCAGTTCCAATATTTACAAAATTTATTTTGTGTATCATTTATTAAATCAATGCAACTAATTGCTCAAGAAAAGTCAAGACGTTTGGTCCAATCTTAAAAAAGTTATTTAAATGAAGCGAAATGAGCACCGCTGTCGGAGGGTTAATTGAACCCCTGCATTAGCTGCCACCTCAGTCCCCAGATCTGAATCCTATAGAGAATTTATGGGATGAACTAAACCGACGAATTAGAACAACTGCAATAACATCGAAAGAAATGTTAAAAGATCGACTGAAAGAGGAATGGAATAATATTAGTACAGAATATTTGAAAAAAATAATTTGCAATATGCCTGAACTATTAAAAGAGGTAAAAATTAGTACAAAAACTATCAGTTTTTAAAAGTGTACGAATATTATTGTAACGTTAAAATCAGACATTGTTTTGTTTAAAATAGAATATTTAATAAACGCTAGTAATTATATAAATGAAATATATACATTTATTAACTAGACATTATGTAGGAATGTAATCTATAATTAATTTTTGTTTCCCTTCATCGTGAACAAAATTACAATGCGACAAAGTAAAAATTTTATAGTGTCCGAATATTAAAGTGATTCACTGTATATCTTGCAATGCGGTTCAGAGAAGTAATAGAGTCTGCTGAAACTCGAGGACTTTTGTCTCTCGTCTCCGTGTTACAGATTGCAGGGTAGTATACCAGGGAGCCAAACGCAGCCCGTGGGCTGTCGTTTGCTCGTCGCTGCTTCAGACTAACCCTAACAGTTTTTACAAGAGGTTTAAATCCGTATAGTTCAGTCGATTAAGAATTAGAGAACATCTGCTTCGAATTTCCAAGATTTGATTTAAACTCGGACTTAATTCTCGAGCCTCGCCGTCCAACGTGAAAAATGATTCTCGGCCTATGATCGTACGGTTCCTCGACTACATAAACAACATCGCGATCCTCGAAGAAACCTGGTTGTCCAAGGACCTTTCGGTGATCCTGCGAGCGCAACGTCCGTCACGATTACCGCGAGACGCAGCTTTATCATCGGCTCGGTAGGCTCGAGAATTCGTAAATAACCGGCGTCAACGTTTATTAAATTCCCGGAGAACATATATTATCTGTATCATCGTCGCTGACGTGTTTTCCCGCGGAACAGGTACGCGATGATATAATATCGTCGTCCACGAAAAGGTTCATCCGTTGAACCGTTAGCGGATAGGCGCGGCAGCGGCTTTATAAACGCGACTCGTCTCGCCTTTCTCCTCTGCGAAACGGCGTTTTAATTATTACCCGGCGTATTAACCCCTGCGAACCCGTGGCCACGCACCTGCATCGAAGCGCGTGCCCCCTTTGCGTGGGCGTGCGCGAATCTCCGCCGGGAAGATGGCTCTCGGGAGATTTCACTCGACACGATTTCCGTAACGAGATTTTATCGGCGCGCATGCTATCAGCAAAAGTGAACGATGCTTCGACTGTCCCGGACGTGCGTGCGCGTCTAGCTTCTTAATTGCCGTCGCAGAAAATAGGGTTTATCCTTTGGCGTGTATTACAATCTCGCTGATAAATTGTAGAAACCCGGTTTCACCCGATACTGGTACAATTTCTAAAACGACAGCCGCGTGTATATAAATAATTAATTTCTAAACCGTTGCATTTTGCTTGCAGGCGGTGATGATGCCTAACTGCTGGATTTCATTTTATTCGGTTTTATAGTTTCGTTGCTCTTTTAGGTATTTTTCGACTAAAGATTTTGCGTTCTTAAGTCGAAAGAGGGTGAGCCACGTTTACTATTATTTACTATAATTTAGTGATAATATTAGTGACGGAATTATCTCTCGAAATCGAATCATTCGTTTCTGCAGCGACAGAATGAGTTCTGTATGGGAGGATTGAAACGGAAATTAACCCTTTGCACTTGAATGGCGCCACTAAGGCGACACTAAAACTTGCCATACTATTATTTAAACAACTTTTACATCGTTAGGTTTGCAGTTGAGAAATCGATAAAAATTTGAATGTTCTAAGTACGAGTGGTTCTAATTAATTTCGTATGAACGAAAGGAAATGAACTATCTACAATGCAGCTATTATAGATAAAAATATTATTTCGATTTTGGAGTAGAATTTCTTCGAGTGCAAATGGTTAAGATGATAAATTTTATCTTCTTCGTTTCTGCGAAACAATGAAATCACTTTTATGTTACCCTATATTTCCGATCGCCGAAGAGACAACTCCTTTTTGGTTTTCGCATCTTGCAATTTATGCAGAAAATTATTTTCTATAAGTGCCTGGTGTAGTTGGTATTTACCGAACGTGTTTGACGAGCTAAACATCGTCGTCTCAGGGGGATGGGGTTAACGACCATCGCGAAGCTTATCGTGCATCCTTTGATGCGCGTTATAATTTCGCGGATAAACCATAAACCCTCGATGCAGACGACTAGAGGATCACAAAAGCAACTACTTCAGTTTTATATATGCTTCATTACGAGGATAATTGTCAATTACGAGGACCGCGTTCCGTCTTCCGGAAACGAATCTCCGCGGAGGAACGTCGGGCATCCGACGGTGGTACGGCAATAAAGTTACAATTTAAACCGCTCTCGAATTACAGCGCGATTCTTATCCGCCTCGAGGGAATAAAAGATCTCCGAGGCGCGTTTCCAAACTCCCGTCTTACGTCGTAACGGCGGCGGAGCTCGGGGAACGCGAGTTTCATGTAACGTGACGAGGCAACCGTCCGGTTTCCTGCCGGCAATTACACGATCATTGAATCCACTAACCGTCGACTATGTTAAACAGGTCTCGAATAAACGCCCACGCGGTTGCGAATCGTAGCTTGCGTATACGATCGACGACACCTTCCGAATCCCGTCGTTCCTGTTACGAGCTTAGAAGCCGAGTCTAAGAGAAATTGGCAAGTTAAGAGGCGGACTCCGCGATAGCGAGCGAACGATCAGCGGGTTTCGATTAGTCAGTGTTATTCGGTAGAGTCCTTTTTTCCGGGGAGGAAACGGAATTAACTAACAGAATTATATCCCACGCGTTCTTTCATAATTCAATGCGAAATTAAATCTTGTCTTTCGACTACAATTAAGTGAAAACCTTGAAATTCAGGAAAATTAACGCTAAATTTTTATTTACAATAGATCTCAAGTTCGTGAGATGAACAAGAGAAGAAGGAACAGGAATATACAGGTACGAAAGAAGATGAACATTATCGAATTTTCGTAACGACCAGCTTCATGGACATTACAATGCACATGATCCAATTGGCTAATGCCACTTTTACATTAAAGCCAATTAGGGTGTTTTGCAGTGAAGCTTTAAGGGGGGAATACACTTTAGAGCGCCTAAAAAATAGTGATTTTTAGGAATTTTTTTCTCAATAACTACAAAGCGAATTATTCTCAAACTTTCATGATATTATGACCACCATGGCAGTCAACGTGTTAACACTTTGGCTGCCACGTCATCCAGATAAGGTGACGCAATTATTTGTGCGATATTTAAATGAATTTTTACGTTAATATATTCATTATATCTAATCTGACGGTGGTTCAGGAAATGCAAGAAGGTTGGAGAACTACTTAGCGTCATAGATTTTGTTCTTTCAATTTTTATTTCACTCGATAACTTGCTCCGACTTTATGCAATTTTTGCGGCTACTGGTTTGGCAGTCAATGTGTTAAAGAATCGGGCAATTTAAGTACAAAATGGATATCTTGCGTCGACGGATAGTCTAAACCTTAGCGATATTGTTAAAACTTTTATTTGCTGAAGACATCGCATTTATTTTATAAGTCTTCGTTTACTTAAGTGGGAATACACTTTAGAGCGTCTAAAAAATAGTGATTTTTAGGAATTTTTTTCTCAATAACTACAAAGCGAATCATTCTCAAACTTTCATGATATTATGTTCTATATTTAAACAATACAAACAATTTTCTATTTTAATGATTAATGTATTGTTTTTCGTAATATTTATAAATCTTCACAGCTCCGCGCCACGCGCATCGTCAGTTTGTGTACATCCTAGAGCCTCTAATTTTCATCTGAAACAGGAAAACAAAAGTTTTTCTTAACACTTTGACTGCCATGTCACCCACATATACGTGACAGAATTACTTGTTCATGTTTAAAAATAAATTTGAACGTTAATGCAATCGTTGCATTCAATTTAGTTGATATCTGAAGAATACAAGAAGGTTGACAAATAACTGTATGCCATACATTTAAAGTTTTCAATCGCTGCTTCATTAAATAAGTTAATTTGATTTTATAGAATTGCTGAGGACGTCGGTTGGGCAGTTAACGTGTTAATCCTTATAAAATTATCTTGTCGATGAACTAAAAAAATTCCAACAAAAAGTACAAAAATGCAAAAATTTTGAGCTTTATTGAAAAAGTTACGATTTTTCGCTAAAAATTTCGACTTTATAACGTAAATTGAAAGGAAGAAATGCAACTATTTAGGAATGTTTTTAGCTCATCGACATTTTATCATTACCTAACGAAAAATCGCCTTAGGAGCTCAATTGGTCCAATAGATCGTTCTATATCGTGTACACAAGATTCAGAAATATGATATTGAGAAAAACGCGTTTAAAGTTTTTCGACTGTTAGAGTAGTAGTTATCGAACACTTACTTCTGGGGGAAACTAATCCGCTATACCAGGGACATATAGTAAGCCTTCTGTGGCTTCAAAAAATTCATTTTGCTCCATTTGGTGCATCCTACGAGAGATTCGTGCCTCTTTTGTGCTACTTTGTCTGCGGCGTTCTGTCTCGTTATGCGCTGCGCGTCATACGTATCGGCAACGAATTTGCATTGTTGCTCGATATTAATATTTAATACATTCATTATTTTTAATATAGCTGAGTAGCCCTCGTTAAAGATGCCAGCCGCAATAAAGACGGAGGTTTCGATAATTTTTGCTCCGGAATTTAGATGCTTTGGATTTAGGCGCCAAACCGTTGAATTGAAACTTTCATTGCAATTCTGTGTGTGCCCACCCAGACACCTGGTTAATAAATCCTCCTTTGAAAGTTCTTCATATATCGGTTTTAAATGTTTAAGGACATCTGGGCAAAGTGGACTAGGATGATTAAAATTATCTAATTCACCTTTCGCTTCAGCTTTGCGCCACTTGCACCTGACACTTACCTGTTCGGCTAGCTGTATCTCCCAAAATACATAAAATTTTGCTCCGTAACTTTATACACGTATTCTAGACACATACTGGAATCAATTTCAAACAAAAGAATCGAAAATTTTCATCTTATAAAGTGTATTCCCCCCTTAAAAGGCTTCCGGTCGGTAAAGTGTTAAGAGGAATTATTCTACGATGGAAATGTCTGTATTTGCAGTGGAAATAGCTTAGAGTACGAAGTGTTAATTTTGAAATATGTAATGGGAAACTGCAAAGACAGGGGGAACCGAGGGAATCCGAAAGAACGATGAGGCGGATTCAGCGGTAGCGAGCAGAGACGAGTAGCAAATTTCGATTCGTCGGTGTCATTTGTTACGAGGGATCCCTTTTTTCCAGAAGGATAATCGTCCTCTCGGAGAGATACCGGACTCGTAGCCGGGGCCCGACCCGGCCCGAAAAGGCGCAGCTTGGAAATGGTAGCGGCTGAATGCAGGCGCTCTCCGGACATGAGCTTGTTCGTTCCCGAAAGAAGTCCGCGGTCGCAGAACACGGTGGTCCGTGCCGATGCAAATGCAAATGAGCCACGTCGGCCCATATAGCGGGCGTGCATAGTGGGTCACATTAATCACCTCGGGGCCCGCCGGCCAAATCACTCGGTTTTTAGGCCCCCACTCCCCCGTCGCTCCTCTTTAACCTATCCGCTTTTGCGAGAGCCGGCCTCCACCGGAGTGTCGCAAATATTATCGCGAACCCGGGATTCTGCACGACCGGTTCTCCTGCCATCCCTTTTTCGAGATAATGGCAACGAGCTTGAAACGACGGGCCCCGGGGACGGACGAAGCCCGTGGTGGGTTCGTCTTCGAGAAAATACTTTGTCTTCCGTCCCCCGGCTGTTTTGTAACTATTTGTTTCGGCCCCGTTCCCGAATTCCTGTTACCTCCCCGCCGGGATTCCGCTGGAAATACTTCACCAGCGATCTGCTTGGTTCTTGTCAACCCTAGAATGCCCCGGGATCTTTATGCCTCTACGGTGTCCCCTAACCTGCGGAACTCTTACCTTTAATTATTCGCAGGAACGCGATTTGAAACCTTTAGGAGGAAAGCTTACTTTGGTTCGAAACGGTTTAACCTTTTCCTTAATCGAATACTGATCATTCTTTGCTCACAGGTGATGTTAAAGTTATCTCTGGTTATGCTAATTTTTATAGATTTATTTAAAATATGCAATCGAGTGCGACCCTAAATCGAAATGGGAAAAATATTATTCGATGGTCTTTAGAGTTAATGAGAATTGCATGCTTAAGTTTCGGTCTGCGTGTAAATAGTACACGTTGATAATACAAATTAGAAAATTCCAAAAATTCCTCCTCTTCCAAATAGAATTAGATATTGTAATTCTGATTGTCCGCTTCGTTTATTATTCGCGTAGCTCTTTCTACTTTGTAACTCCTCCAGTAATTCGTTCAACGATATTACATCCCCGGAAGTTTACAGCATAGCATCACGCATCAACGATTCGATCGAGTGATAAAACGGCCGTGCGATATTTAACGAAGATACAGCGGAAGATACAGAAGAAACAGCCGTTGCAAACGTGCAACATCAATATCAGCCTGCTTTAGTTATCACCGGGAATTCCCCGCAGATCTGCTCGGGCAATTTGTATAAAACAATTAAGCCGCTAATGTTGTTAAGTACTAATTTACATTTTTACTGCTCATTATTTATTCCTACTGTCTGATCTTATAAAGCAGCTACAAACGAGAATACAAATCCACGAGTCAATTAATGCAACTGTTTCTTTTTCTAAGGAGGAACTGTGTCGAGAAGCCGTCGCGTATTACGTCTATACTAAAAGATCACTATTAACCCTTTGCACTCGAATGGCACCTCTAAGGCGACACTAAAACTTGCCATACCATTATTTAAGCATCTTTTACATTGATAGGTTTGCAGTTGAAAGATTGATAAAAATGTTAAAATTCTAAATACGAGTCGTAGTAATTAATTTCGTATGAACGAACGGAAATGAACTATCTACAGTGGAGCTTTTGTAGATAAAAATATTGTTTCGATTTTGGAGTGGAATTGTTTCGAGTGCAAAAGGTTAACCCTTCCGCTCGGAGCGTCGCATATATGCGATATCCAAATGATGCGTGTACAAGTGCAATCGAGTCGATGACAATATTTTTTTGTTGATTTCATTCACATATTGGATTAATCACTTCTTAAAACTGCTCTTGTGCATATTTCTGGCGCGATTTTCCGTTCAGTAACGGCACTTCGGCGGACGGGAGTCCTGTAGCGAAAGGGTTAAATTTTGTAAAATATATTGGGTTGTTCGGAAAGTAATTTCGTTTCTTTTTTGTGAAAATGAAAGATAATTTTCGTATAATGAACAAATATTTTATTAAGTTATACATTGGCCATTCTGGTCCAATACCTGTTGCCATCTTTCTGGTAGTAGCATGATTCCACGCTCATAAAATTTTTGGTCTTTGCTAGCAAAAAACTGATCGAGGTGGTTTTTGACCTTCTCATTTGAAGTGAAGGTTTTACCGTCTAAAAAATTTTGCAGTGACCGGAACAAATAATAATCCGAAGGTGCCAGATCTGGAGAATATGGTGGGTGTGGCATTGTATCCCATTCAAGCTGTAAAAGCTTTTGACGAGTGACCAAACTTGTATGAGGTCTCGCATTATCTTGCTGGAACACTACACCTTTTCTGTTGATTAATTCTGGCCTCTTCTGTTGAAGTGCATCATTCAGTTTGTCCAGCTGATGACAGTAGACTTCCGAATTAATTGTTGTGTTATCCGGTAAAAGCTCAAAAAAACGATTCCTTTAAAATCCCACCAAACAGAGAGCATCACCTTTTTTTTATGGATATTGGCTTTGGAAATGCTTTGAGCCGGTTCATCTTTTTTGCTCCATGATCTCTTGCGTTTGACATTGTTATATACAACCCATTTTTCGTCCCCAGTAATGATGCGCTTCAAAAATGGATCATTTTCGTGACGTTTGAGAAGCGAATCACAGACGTCAACGCGACGACACAAATTTCTCTCCGTGAGAACATGGGGAACTCATATATCGAGCTTCGAGGTTAAGCCCAGGCCTTTCAAGTGGTCATAAACAGTTGAATTTGATAAATTTAACCTCTCACCGATCTCACGTGTTGTTATTCGCCGGTTTGCATCAACTAATGCCTTTATCGTGTCTTTATCAGCTTCAACCGGCCTTCCAAAACGTGGTGCATCTTCGACATCAAAATTGCCGGATCGAAATTTTGTAAACCAGTTCTGGCACTGGCGTACTGTCAACATATCTTCTCCATACACATCGGTTAATTTCTTTCTAGCTTGAACAGCATTTTTATCTTTTCTATAGTAAAAAAGTAAAATATAACGAAAATGCTGCTTATTGTTCTCCATATTTAAAAGGGCACCAATCAGAAACTACTGCGTAGAATCAATTGGACTTTTTCACACACAAACCTTGCTATATCAGCTCTCAAAACATATAATGATTATGCGGCTTAAGTGTGAAGTTGGGTACAAAAAAATACAATTAATTCCTCTGTCGGGTAAAAACGAAATTACTTTCCGAACAACCCAATAAATAAAAATGGAAAAGAATAAAAATCTGCGAGTCGTTTAATCGATAAAGATGTCCTTCGAAGACGAAGCAGCATCGAGGAGGAATCGCGTGTTATGTGCACTTCACTAACTAGAGTAAAAAATTTAAAGTTCGCTGCCATTAGCTCGGCATTGTCTCGGGGTATTCTACAATGGTTCATGAGCCGATTGTCATCGCGTGAGAAGAGCACGCTATAATCAGTTTTGAGTTTCTAGGTCGGTGAGTCGACTCGGACTACGAAAGGTGTTCTATTCTTGAACCTCGTCCGTGGTTGCACCTACAAGACCGTATTCGGCGCCACTTAAGAGCCGACAAACTTATCCGTAACTACAACTGCGGCAGGCAGGCAGGCAGCAAGGCAGTCAGGCAGCCAGGCAACGACGATCGGCTCTCTCTTTAACTTCTCCGGGGTATACTGGCCGAACGGGGAGCAACGTATCGAGAGCAAACGGCTCTTCCGCAACGCTTATATGGCAGAGAGTTAAGTACGGACTCGAACAGTCGGGAATAACTCTCGGGAATGGGCCCTCGGATCGGCTACGTATCGTGGAGGCGACTCTGCCCAGTGGAAATCGGGAGAGAGGAAAATGACGCTTTAACGAAGCAATAACGTAAGTAAAGAAAGGGTTATAGACTCGTAAGTGGCCACTTAAGACGGCAAATGAGAGCTTCTCCGGATAACGGTCCGTTTCGAGTTCACAATTGCTGAATCGGAAAATCATTCCGTGCCGATCACATCGAGTCTCTCCAACCTTACCATCCGAATAGCTCCTTGGACAGTTTTATTTAAATTTACAAAGCCGCCTATCGGATACGTTCGGTTATTCCTGCTGGATAATTTAACGGAACATGTTTAAACACTGGGGTTGGGCAAAATTGACGGATACACGTTGCGCAGTAAGAAACTTCATTATCAACTCGCTACCTGCATAGAGAATAATTAACTTATCGGAACCAGTCTTACACTATCTTGTCATAGTCCTTTCGAATTTGCTAAGAGGATATTATTGAAGCTCGCACGAGAAAAACGCGTTCTCCGATTCGAGACTTTTAAAAGCACCGGCATCTTGAAAGGTCGATCGCATTGTCACTTCATTACTTTCAAAATGGCTTCCCGCATATGGCCAGGGTACGCACAATTTCATGGCTGCCGATCTTATGTGAACACGGTGTGCGATTCGCGAGTCGCGTTTCCATCGTGTTCAAGCGAAGGGGAAGACTCGGTACAATTTTTCGCGGCCCTCGTAACAATATCCGAGTCAAGGTCAGCCAAGGTCACGGGAGATTGCAGCGCGGAGGAATTAAGGTCCTGAAAAATCTCGCTAATGTTCCTACTTACCGGAGGATCCGAAGAGAATACGGTAGACACGGGATTTTTCCGTGGGAGCATTAAAGGTGCAGGCGACGTTGATGATGGTCCGATCAGTGGGGTGCCAGGCGATCATCCTGCACGCGGCGTTTGAACCCGTGCGGTGCACATTGTCCGCGGTCGTGGCTGTCGATTACAACATCCCATCTTTCATTAGTCGAATAGGATATTGTGAAACCGTGATTGAAACGATGCCGGCGCACAAAACGGATGAACAAATATGATTAAGATAACATTCGTCGGCGCAGCTCACGATTATTAGATTCCTCCTCCTTCCCTCCCCCGCCCCGCCTCCCACAACCCCCCTGTCAATAGAATAAAGTAAACAGACGTAATGCTTCTGTACGTTGAATTACGATTACGCGCGAGCGGAGTTTCCCAAGAGGACGATGATTACGCGAGAGGAAGGAGGCAGAAGCGCAAGCGCGCGCGCGCGCGTTCGTGATTGAATTTGTCCGTCGGTGAACATTGATATACACGCCGCGCCGATGAGAGCTAGAAAGGCTTAATTTTCGAGCGGAGTCCTTGAAGGAATCGACCGTAATCCGCCGGGCGCATGATTTACCGCGAGAACGGACGAACAGGTGACCGTCACGGCCGAAAGTGTTTTAGCACGGGATAAAAAAAGTGACGCGTTTTGCAGACACTTCCTACAAAGAACGCCCACGCCGATTAAACCAGACCGTGCGCGCATATCTAACACCCGGATGCCACGTAATGCTAATCACGTTGCGCAACCTTGACTCTTTCGCCCTGGAAAAGAATCTGCTGCTCACCGAACCACTTCTTCTTGTAAAAACACTCGAGATTTTAGTGAATCAGAGTTCCTTGTATATTCCGACACCTGCTCCGACACGGAACACGTTACCAACTTCGGTAAC
>CM052087.1:6111736-6132648 GCA_028453745.1 Agapostemon virescens
ACGCTTCATGAATTCACGAAGTTTGACGCTTCACGAATTCACGAATTTTGACGCTTCACGAATTCACGAAATTTTACGCATTCGTCGTGCCAAATTCAACGTTGACCTAGGAAGTAAAGCAAGGTCGAACAGACTGGTCGATGCCATACATTTTATCGTTTCAATTTTTATTCGTCAATTCGCTTCGATTTTGCGGGACTCCCTGTGGCTGCTGGTTTGTCAGTCAAAGTATCGACGCGAAGAAGGTTCGACGACGGTGTCACCGGTGGCGGCGGTCGGAGAGATAGAAGTTTACGTGGAACGACGCAATTGAAAGTGGAAGGAGGCCGGAGCGACCAAAAGGATGTCCAAACGGAATCAGGATCGGCATGGGCATAGAACCGTGCCCCAGGCAGCCTCGTCGACATCCTGCCTTTGCCAGGATTGCGACACTCTCCGTGGCTCGTGCACGAGGAGAACACACAGTGCCCCGGCAGCGGAAGGAGATCTTGCGCAATCGGCCGCCCATTGTCTCAGGATCCTCCGCGTCGGGGTCGACTTCGACGTCGTTTTCGTCGTACCGCAGAAATCTTTCGTACGGTGCCTACGAAACTTGGCAACCATCGAATCCGACCAGAAACGCCAGCTCGGGATTGGACCTCTGGGTGGTCGAAATGACAGCACCTTACTTTAAGGTATAAATATAAATTCTCATAAATTCGCTGTATTCAAATTTTGCGCTGATTCGCAAAAGGTGCGGCGCGTTTACGTCGGATTTGTGGTACAGGGTGCAAAATATTTTTAATACCACGGCTTATGGTACTCTCTTAACTGTTGCTGGTCGTTCTTGTCGTCTCGCAACTCACAAATGGCTCAAACGATTTTTTTTAACCATTTTGATTGCTTTGACATCCATGAAGAACGATAAATACCAAACGAACGCTTGTGTTCATCTGTTCTAGGCAAGATTTCGATGACTCTTGCATCTTCGATTGCTAAAAACGCGATAATGGTAGCTTACGCAACGGAAGTCGGTGCTATTCGCTTATTCGTCGTTTCAACTATAAAGAAAATGGCTAAATAAAGTAGTACAAGGCATGTCTTGAACTTCCACTTGGTCTCATCTACATAAGAACAACCGTTGGTGTACAATACAAAATCTGTTTAACCCTTCAAAATGGCGGATACTAAATTTTTAAATTCAAGATTATTAGCCGTTTGCCTCAGACACAATTTGGCACCCGTTGTGCAGTTGTGCACCTGGCATTGAATCTGTTAGCTTGTACAAAAGTTCAATTTTTAATAATTTATAGAATGCTGATGAATTTAACACTGCCTCAAATGACGGCTATGGCCGTCCGATCTTTGGCGATATGTAGACAAACGACGACTATAGCCGTCGTGCACATTTTAATCCATAAAAAAAAGAACAGCGTTAGTGCGAAGTGTACTAGCATGCCAGACAGTATATTAACACTTTAACTGGCCGACTAACGACCTCAAAAATTTCACAAAATCAAAGTAATTTATTTAACAAAGCAACAATTGAAAACTTAAAATGTATGATACAATGTTACCCTTCGACCTTCTTCTATTCTTCAGATCTCAACTAAATTTAGTGCAACAAATATATTAATGTACAAATTTATTTTTAAACTTGGCCAAATAATTCTGTCACCCATATATGGGTGACATGGCAGTCAAAGTGTTAATTGTTCTTTTATGCGTTTTCTCATGCTTTACGGTTTCGGAACATGCGGGCATCTATGTAGAGACAAATGTGTTTCTGAGCACGATCGTCAAATTAAAAGTGTGCGGCAACGTGTTAAGAAATAAAAGATGGCGCCTCAGAGTCGCCATTCGTTTGCCAAGTTTTAAACTGCATTCGCAAGGACTGATCGATTATTTCTTTGACAGTATAGTAAAAATTGTCTCGTTGCTTTTATAAAGTACGATGAAATAGTGAATTCCAGTGTTCCGGTCTATCTGGCGTTGATATTTGACGGACCCTCGCGTGTTCGGGCGATAGCCATCGGTGCCCTGCTCGATGGCGAACGTCCGCCGAGAGGGCTGTTGTAAACGTAGTTGCAGGTATAGTCTTCGTCCTAGATACGGTTCTAGTCACGGCATTGTGCGCGCGTTCCTCTTACCTGGACCAATCGGCGGTGGCTTCCACGTCTGGCCGGTTACCGGAAGCAAAGAGCGGCAGGGAGGACAGGCGGGGTGTGTAAAGAGGCTGCGTTTCCGGCGACGGAATCGACAAGGACGAGCCGGGACCTCGCGCCAGATGCATCCTTCGCTGCACAAGCTAGCGGTTTCTTTCACGAGCCGCGAGCGGCACGCTGGAAAACGGAACTTCGCGGCTCGTGCACACGGGTACCCGTGCGACCTGTCGTGACGATGCGCTCCTAACAATACGGATAATGCGGATTTTCGTAACGCTCCGAAACGGGGTCGCGAAGATAAATTGACTGACGAATACCGGCGAGTCGCCTCCTCCTTCCACCGGCGCGCACGTTTACCAACGGAAATGCTCGTAAAAGACAAAGATGGTACCCTATTGCGCGATCCCGCGCCACCAGGCACCCGTAATTCATCAATTACACCTTCCACGCGAAGATAACATCCGAACGATCCTGCCTGATTACGGCCACGCTGATTAGAGCCGTGTTCGTTGCGCTCGACTCCGGTGGCTACCGAATCAGCGACAAGGAAATATTATTTTTGTCCTAGCAATGGTAAATCGTTCTGCCGACAGGACTGCATTTTCACGGGAGAAAGTTCATAGATTAAAATGAGCACCCTCGACTGGTCATTTCTGACGCGCATCGGTACATTTGTCTAAACTAACGCGTTCGCGAATCGTCGGGGTTCGCTCGCGTGTACATATCAATCCGAAGGCGATCGCTTGAAATTCAAGCAACGATACTACGAGAGAAATTCATTTTTAACGGTGGCTGAACAATTGTGTCACCCACATACGAACAGCGAACGTGCTAACGCTAGAACTATCGAGCTCTACTACCCTTCCGGATGGTATCTGATTGAACGAAAGTGAGTACGTAGTATATTAACACGTTGAATGCCACGGAAGTCACCGGTGACCGGCACCGTTACATCGTTTAAGAACGGTTATTAATGAATTAACAACATTGAACATTAACGCAGTACTGCTAAAATTAACCAGATTATAGGACGAGGTGAAAACTTTAGTATTTAGTAACTAACAATTTTGTTCAATAACGCTGATCATTTCTATAAATGAAACAAATGAAACTTGTTCGAAGCATGCAAAATTCGCGTGGCATTCCACATGTTAACCAGTACAATAGCCGGTAATTATGGTCTTAGTTTGTGTTGTAACTCTCTTAATTGTAACACGAGATTCCAGCGAATATCAATTTTCCAATTTCACTATCAATGTACCAGTTTCTTGCAATTGCAAACACCAATGCAATATTTTAAAAGATAAGCAATCGGTGCAGCTAGGATTTCGTTAAAAAATTATTATAGTGCGATGTACATCGAAGGGTTGTTTCGATGATAAATTTTTAGAAGTGGCTCCAACGATTTGACCATGTTTAATTTGATCTATTGTATATTCAAGACAGAGCCAAGACGGAAGATCGTAGATATCGGGCTCGGGCTTTGGACGATCTCTCGGCCAGACAAAATATTGTTTCAACGGAGACAGGGATCATTGCAGAGGTGGGTCCGCTAACTCATGTATGTAAAGACCTGGTAAGCGCATATGCTCGTTCAGCCCGCGCTAATGAAGTAGACCAGACACGGGCAAGAAGCGGGCCCGGTACTGCACTACCGGGGCGTGGCCGCATACATGAATACGAAAAACGTGGTCTCGGAACGAGTGCACGGCTCGTTCCAGGTCTGTCAAAAACACCGAGCATAAGAGATTCCCTTGTGCCACCTCCGAGCGATAGGCCAAAGAAAAGCCCCGGACGTCTCCTACACGAGCCGAAGAAAAAGAGAATGCGAGCTGCGTTTACGAGCGGTCATCCGGTGTCCCTCCTAACGAGCCCAAAACGCGCGATGAATAATTTGTGGATGCCTGCCACGGAGTCGCTGCGTTTTTACACGGTGCTAAGCAGCCGGATGAATTTTCGGCCCGCCGTCGTCTATTTTATTTTTCCGAGGTCGAACAAATGCGAGCGAGCCTCGATCGAGCATAAGTTACACCTTCGCCGGCTTCCGATTAGAATACATTGGGATTCGATGGATGCTTGATATTCAAAGGTAAATGCTAGGCTACTTGCCCCTATTAGCGAGCTCGTCGCCATTAACGTGCTTTCGTGTTGATATAAATTGTGAAACTTCACTCGGAGAAATACGCTATTTCTTTTTTAACCTTTTAGACTCGAAGCTGTTTAACTCTAGAAACCAAGGCATTTCTTGTGACTTAGGATATTTGCATTTTACGTGATTTACTATCCTCTTATGCGTATGCAGGTTTTGCTACTCGCCCTGATAAGAGTTAAATTTTTATCAATTTCTTTGACGCAAATGTAATAGTGTCAAAATTGTTTTAACACTTTGACTGCCATGTCACCCGTATATAGGTGACGGAATTATTTATATCGTTTCTAAATGAATTTTAACGTTGATATATTTATTGCATCAAAGTTCATGGTGATCCATAAAGTGCAAGAAGGTGGCAAGAGTATTCTACATTATACATTTGATTTTATCAAATTTTATTTCAATCAACATCTCATTTCGATTTTGTACAATTTTCGTGGCTGATAGCTTGGCAGTCAAAGTGTTAAATAGTAGTGCAACAAGTTTTAGGGATTAATGATTAAATTGAAGTATTAATGCGTGTGATAGACAAGAAAATATTTTTAAATCGTAAAATATATTGAACATTGAAGAAATTTTTATATAAACGAATGATAGTAAAATGAGCAATTTTTTCAGATTTTTGTGTCTTCTAAAATGAATCTAGCAATTCCACGAGATTTTAATGCTTGTCCTTATTAATGTACTCTTTTGTTCGTTTATTTCTGCCATAACCTAATTTTCATTTTGACGCAGTTCGTGTCAAGCAGTACATTTACATTTTACAGTGTATGCCACGTGTTTGGTACTTTCCTGCGTTAATGTCGCGGTTGCTTCGTGTTTTAACGGTAACGTTGGTACTAGATTTCAAGAACTTCTAATTGCTCGTGTGGGAAGAGTCCGATCCGCGCTTTATTCGGTGAGATATTTTCTAGCGGGAGATTGCGGTGATTACCAGTAAATTTTCTCAACTGAAAAGTATAAAATCGGATAGCCCGTTTGAGACACCGTGACTCGAAACGATGCGTAAATCAAAGTAGGAGAGGTTTACGATGGGTCGCAGCCCAACACATCGAGGAACTCTTGTTATACTGGCGAATTAAAAGCATCGTAACGGGGTTCGGCGTCGCCGGCGTTTCATCGCAATTAAACCGTGAACACCTGTCGTATACGTTTGCAAAAATGTAACAAAATATGATTTCTTCTCTCTGCTGCTGCGAACTTAGCAGAACTAAAGTTGTAATTGAAAATTAACGATAAACTCGTGCAAAGGTAGTGAATAGTCAAAAATTGATCCTTTGCACTTGTATGGTGACTTCGAGGTACCAGCAAAAGTTGCCATACCATTATTCGAAGCAGATTTCATTTGATTAACACATTAACTGCCCAACTGACGGCCTCAAAAATTCCATAAAATCAAATTAATGTATTTAATGAAGCGGCGATCGAAAACTATAAATTTATGGCATATAGTCATCTATCAACCTTCTTGTATTCTTCAGATATCAACTAAATTGAATGCAACCAATATATCAACGTACAAATTAATTTTTAAACATGGACAAATAATTCTGTCACCCATATACGGGTGACATGGCAGTCAACGTGTTAAACCTGCCCGTATTCTATAAATTATTAAACATCCACTTGTTGAAACAGGTGTGATGTCAGGTGTACAATGTTAAACGCAGTACATAGAATTAAAATGTTCCAGATCAAAATAAATGTGTTAACTTTGAAATTATAACTACTTTCAAATTATAACAATTTACACTTTTCTTTGCCAATAAATATAGCGAAAACTGGTACCCGCAGGTATTTATTGCCTTGTAAAAATAACAAGATTGTCATCGTCCATTTGATCCCATGAAAGATCTTCATACTTTCAATAATTATAACATAAAACATATGAAACTTGCCATTTCAACGATGGTGGTAGATCTATCACGAGGTTTACAGGTTCCATAAAAATGTACTATTTATTTATTATATTACTACTAATTTACGATTACTGAGATTGCAAACATGTATCCACGAGGAATTGTTTCACAAGTTTATTTTCTCGATTATATATTGAAAATACGAATGGCTAAAAATTTAGTGCCATGGTGGTCACCGGTGACCGACGCCATTGCGTCGTTTGACAATGATTATCATTAAATTAACGGCATTGGACATCGATTCATTATTATGGAAGTTAACCAGATTCTAATATGAGGTAACATCTTCATTATACAGTAACTAACAATTCTCTGTAATAACACTGATCACTTCTACAAATGAAATAAATGAAACTTGTCTGAAGTACGCGAAATTCGCTCGGCATTCAACGTGTTAAGAAATATAGAATAATTACTTATAGCAATTTCTGAAATATTAAATAAAATATTAACCCTTTGCACTCCAAGCAATTATAATTTCTAATTCGAGGCGATTTTGGTCCCCGAAGAATTCCATTGTACACGGTTCATTTTCTTTTTCGTGCATATCAAATTTGTTACTATTAATCGTACGCGAAACGCTTCAATTTTTACTAACTTCTTAAATACAAACGTTGTAATGTAACAATTATTTAAAATAATAGTCTGACAATTTTTACTGTCTCCGTAGAGGAGCCATTGGAGTGCTAAGGGTTAATATAAAATATTCAATATTTCTAAAAATTCTAAATGGTTTAATAAAAAGTAAGATTCCCTGTTCAATGGGCAATGTTCAGCGGAAAGAGCGGAACCCACCCTTGCGTCCGGCAGTCCGAAGGAAGGCATTCCTGCGACCGGAAGTGTGAAGTGATCACGGGGTGAAAAAAAACGCGTGTTCCCCGACACGTCGTATATTTTTACGAGTGACGTAAGCCGTCGTGTATAGCGCGTGCCGTTCGTGATCGAGAATGAAGGGATCGAGGACCGAAGCGCGTGTATTCGTTTCTTCTCGATGGACCCAGTGGACGAATGAACGAAGGGAGGGAGAGCTTTGGATCGGGACATGGCATGCCGAGCATGCCGTCGTGTCGACCCGGAGATTAATGGTGCTTTAATAACGTTAATTGAAGCCCTTAGAAGAATCGATACGGCGCCGATCGGACCGGTATCGTTTCGAGATACCGATCGATCTTATGATAAATAGTCAGCGGCACTGCGGGCGACCGCTCCGACGCCTTCGCCCTCGAATGAGCACCGATCGGAGAACCCTTGCCCTTCCATTTCAACTCTTTCTTTTATTCACCGACACTGACTCGAAAGAGAGAGAGAGATAGAGAAAGATTCTCTTTTCAGCCTAAGTATCCACCTACAAAGAAATCGGACGCACCGTTGGTCTCTTTTGTACTCGTGCTCGACCGTTTCCACGAGAAACGTTCCAAAATTAAACCCCTTTAAGACTAAATTACGGGGGTTGTTCCCCGTGAATGGAGAATTGCTAGCTCATTTCGAAGGATTGAAATAGATCCAACTAACGGCGACGACGTTCGATGCGCGATTGGCTGGATGAAGACTCATGTTTTGACAGCCTTCGACCGCTCTCCGAAAGCAGATACGTGCCGCAGAGTCTCTAGCATTGCCATTCCAGTCTGACGAGTAGATAATTGTTAGATGTGGAAATTTAGAAAATTATAATAGACTATAGGGAGCGTAGATGCGAAGCATATAATGGTATGGATACTTGGAATCGTTTCTCGGAGGATCGGTATGACTTGGAAAAAGAGAATTGAACTTTGTAGCAAGTAATACGCGAAAGTACAGACAAAAAGCAGTGTACAAGAAAACGTCGTTTCATTGATTTTAAAAATGGCGTAAGTCCATTCATCGCCATCAAAAACATATTATTTCTTCAATAATGTTAATTATGCTAATTGGGATGATAAATTTGACACCTTTAGAAAACCAAAAACATTATTCTATTATGATATCTGTTATCTATGCTTTAAAAGTTAATCCAACGCAAACCCTTCAATATCTCGATTCGAGCATAAATGGAGTTAAGCCACTTTCAAAATAAACGGCTCAAATAAACATTATACGTGACAAAAGTATGAAAATGATTCGGTGCAATAACGAGTGCCGATTATACCATATATTGCATCAATTCCGATTCAGAATTACAAACGTTAATTTTTTGGCAACCAAATTCGAATATCAGCTATTTATCTAAGGTTCGATGAAAAAATCAATGTCGATCATCTCGATTGAAACGAACGGGTTAAACGTTAACATATCGCCGAAATTGACAGTGCCCATCGTAACAATACAGTATATCTCCGTTAAATACAACATTTCGAGGCCTATGCGCAATGTATCGAATCTCTTCGGCAACGAGTCCTGAAGAAATCGCAGGCCGATCGTCCCTCGAACGAAAGGGTCCGTGAGAATCAAAAAGCGTCCAAGAGCCCCGGCGTCGACCCGGCATTTGCGTGACAGACCGAAAAGCGTATTGCATAAATGATCGCCGGTTGCGGTAGTATAGAACGTTGGTTGGATCGTCTTGGCGATTCAGGATGAGTGCAGTTAGCCGCGGTACGAAAGACCGGCGGCTCGGCGAGTCACGGAACGCGTAATCCTTTCTATCTAGATAAAGGAGACGAACTCGCGGGTAAGGGAGCTCGCTCGCGCGCGCGCGATTCGGATTGGCGAAGTGTCAGCCCGCGACCATGACCCGTCGGCAATAAAGCAGCCAACAATAGACAATGGCGGTCCCATGCTCCACATACGCAAACCAGGGTAGGCACGCGCAAACCCTGTCCGTGTCTGTGTAGAGAGCACGGCGACGCGTGTGGAGAACGGTGCGTGCACGCGCGCGTGCTCGTCTCGCTCGCGATGTTCCCCGCTTGGCAAAAGTGTTGTCGCTAATTGTCGTGGCGCAACCGCGCATTGTCCGCGGATTAATCGTCATGAGAAAACGTCAGGGATCGCGTTGCCATTGTTGGCCGACAGGCGAACAAGCCCTGCGGGTCGGAGAGGACGGGTGAGAGAACAGTCAGCCCAAGTCAGGCCAGTCAGTCTAGTCAGCCTAGTCGACCCAGTCAGACTGCCTAGCCGGCTGACTAGCAGCCGCAAGCCGGAGCCCGTGCAGCTTGGTTTTCGTTGCAAGTGTTACACGGCCTTTTACAATTCGGTGTGCGAAAGCAGCACTGCTCGATAGACGGACGGATAGGTGGGTAGGTGGTGGGTAGGCAGATAGATGGACGCACGGATAGATAGATAGGTGTACACGTAGGCCGGCCGCTGCTCCTCCCTGTGTCGTGCCGTGTCGTCGCGCTCTTTCCCCTGCTGTCTGTCACACGTGCGTGTTTTGCGCCCGGCTCGAGACCCGTGTGCCTGGCTCTCTTGCTCTCGCCGTTTCAAATCAATTCCATGACACCGGGATGTGGCGGGCGCGGATCGGGGGGAAAACTATTCGGCCCGAGTTTCCACCGTCGATTGTCTTTTGTTCTGAGAATTACTCGCTCGACTCGCACTCGCAGTCGTACTCGCGCGAGCGAGACCGCCGCGGCTCGAGATTGTTGTCGGCGTGAAAATTACAGCACGCCGCGTCGCTGACAGATTGACAGTAGGCGCGATAGGTAACGCCGAGTCCCTCTGTCGCCGCGCCGGGCCCTGGGACACTCGTTACGTCTATATCGAGACAACCAGTCGATTGCAAAAGTCGCGGTATACCATTTTTTTCTTATTCGCTCGTAGATCGATACGATTGCTGGCAGCTCGATTCAATTGGCCGCTGAATTTTAATCAGTCCCCAGGGAATCGTGGGCTGCATATTCCTACCGTGGCATTGTGATGAGTAACTATGCACCGAGAAGTTTACCAACAAATGTCGGAGTGTAGGCTCGCCGAGGCTGCCGTTCCAGCTGACCATTTCTTCGAGGCATTTTCATAGATTACTCTATTTAACCCATTCACTGCCAACACTGTACCAAAACTGTCACGTGCGAAATATCTCGTAGTGGGTGCTGCAAATTTAGATTGGCTACAAATGGCTATTTGAGTTAGGAACTGTTAGAAAGGATGAATGAAAAATGTATATAGTGTAGAGAACATAGTGATTATCAATTTTTATTATTAAAATTATTATTAAAACTATATATTAAATTAATTATATTAAAATAAAACCGTGGCACCCAGGGCAAGACGCGCTAAATTTGCGTGTAATTTAGTAGTATAGTAATTTCGTATGATTTATGCGTGAAGCGTCAAATTTAAACAATCCTAAGGCTTTGAAATAACGTTTACGTTTGCGCAAGTACAGCGTCGCGCATGCATCCAAGAAAAATGGAATCTTCCGGGAAGATGTATTTACGTATTTTCGCTTGTCCTAAGCCCCCAGAAGATGGACAAAACAGGAATTCTCTTTCCGTTGTAAACGACAGTTGTAATATTTATAGTCCCAAATATCAGTCCGTTCGTTCCGAAGCGAACTAAGTTATAACGTAACGCGTTGATCTCGAAGAAGATGATTATTACATATAAGTTACGCCTGCCACGAAACCTTAACCGTTTGAGTGCCAATTAGCGATTTTGCGCTTCTTCTGTGACACGCTCGTTTTCCGTCGATGAGCGACTTTCCGGTTGTCATTCCATTTTAGGTAAAAGTAAAAGAATGAGACAGCTGGTAAAAGAACGAATTTTAATTTCAGTTGAACATTTGGATGTAAATATCATTAAAATGTCCAAATAAGACAAGCGAAAAAGCGCTCTTTGGCACTTTTGGACGGGAAAACAGCAAAGACACGTGCCACTCAAACGGTTAAAATCTTCCGCCGTTTAAGTTTCAACGATAACCCCCGAGACAAATGTCGGAGAAATAAATTGAGAAAGAGGCGGCAGAGTATAGCCATAGAAAAATGTTAATCCTTTGCACTCGAATGGCGCCTCTAAGGCGACACTAAAACTTGCCATACTATTATTTAAACAACTTTTACGTCGCTAAGTTTGCACTTAAGAAATCAATAGGAATGTTAACGTTTTAAGTACGAGTCGTAGTAATTAATTTTATAGAAACGAAAGGAAATGAACTATCTGCAATGGAACTATTATAGATATAAATATTGTTTCTATTTTGGAGTAGAATTGCTTCGAGTGGAAAGGGTTAATAGATCCAGTTACGTCTGCCGTGAAATCCTCAAAAGCGTCCGCGAAGAGCAACGATCGATTTAGAGTGCATATGGCGATCGAAGAAACGTCACCGGTTGGAGATGCTCAAAGACGCGGAGCAATTAACCAATTAACGAGGGTCGCGAAGCAGATTCATTCAAAGAAACAGTCAGTCATCGAATTTCGGTGGGTAATAAAAGGAAAGGGCGGGTATATGGGGCTCTGCCTCGTGCCACCCACGCGAGAGGCTTTTCACGCCTCTGACGCGACTAGTTTCTTTGCCGGAGCACCGAAAGCCGTCGCCGGTGTTGGCCCTTCGGATATCTCGGTCATGACAGATAACACAATGGCTCTAATACGGCGCACTGTGAAAAGGGTAAAGAGGTACCCACGATGACGGCGCCGATGAATGGTTGCTCCTGCGAGAGAGAAAGAGAGAGAGAGAGAGAGAGAGAGAGAGAGAGAGAGAGAGAGAAGCAGATACACGGAGAACGGCGGGGAGGGGGGCTGCACCTATCTTATCGGATCTCCTTCGAGTTGCGGCGGAGCGAGCAACTCTTTGACAGTGGTGCCCATTGTTCCACGTGATCTCCTCGACCTGCTCGTTTTCAGTCCCGTGATCCGAACCTCTTGCGTGCGATTTCCTCCTCGATTCCTCTCGAACGATCGAATTTTTTTCGGGGCGACTTC
Organism: Agapostemon virescens; assembly: GCA_028453745.1. Classification (NCBI taxonomy): domain Eukaryota; kingdom Metazoa; phylum Arthropoda; class Insecta; order Hymenoptera; family Halictidae; genus Agapostemon; species Agapostemon virescens. The sequence continues at coordinate 6,123,784 of CM052087.1, forward strand.
GTAATGAAAGGTCGCCGACAGGATGACTCCTTGACGGACCGTTAGGAATCCTCATCGTTCCTTTTCATAGACCTTTTCGAAATCGAGGCGGCTTTTCACGAACCGAACGATGCAACAGCTTTGACGGACTTTGTCTTCCCACTTGACAGCATGTCGATTTCTTTTTGACCCTTCGGCGCGTGGATCTTTGAAAAATATCCTCGGCCTTTTGTTCCCGTATGCCTTACTGTCTATTGTTCGGTAATTGAAGTCAACCGCAATTTCGCCCATTCTTACCGAAAGGGGCTATATATTTTTCTACGAACCTGCGGATAATAGATTCTGATCGCTTTATGCGCTGATCAATGTCCGTCATTCTGTGGTCGGTCTTATTAATGGTAGTTGTAAACAATGATTTAAAGCGATTGAATGAAACTGGATCGCTTCGTTCCGTAATATATGACCTAACATAAAATCAGCCCTATAGCATAAATAAGCACCATAATTTTGCGCGAATGATTTTCACCCGATTCAACTGCACGTATAAATTTTTCTGAAGTATTCAGGGAAAATTAATCGATTGATATCGTATTTAATATTAAAGTTTCGAAGAATTTAAAAACACTGTTGTATTATTTTCAACTCGTTAAACACATTCATAAAGAAAATAAATTTTTATTTCACTCTAGTTTGTTGCAACTCGGACAGAAAATTCTTTTTAATCAATATCACGTAACCCCAAGGTACCTTGGTTACTTTTCAAAGGTCTGCAATTTATCACCGTGTAATTTAAATAAATTATTATTTGGCAAACTTAATTTTGATTATACATAATTATCACTTATTGCTTTCAGATTGCTCTCCCTTAAAAACATATAAATTCTAAGCTTCATTTTACACCCTCTTGTAGCAAAGGGTTTACTTTCCGCTTTAATAAATAAATAAAATATAGAATATGAAGGACTCAGTCATCTCCAGTGGATCCATCAAAAATTTGCACACTAAATATGCAATTCTCAAGAAAATGTCACCATTTAAATTACGATAATTTCGTAAGAAAATGTTATAATAATAAAGGCTATGGCCTGGTTTGGAGATGATTTTTATTTTTCTCAATAACAACCCTTATCGATGAGATATGGGGCTGAAAGTTTGCAGACGGGGGTCTTTTTGAGTAGGCTATCACATATTCCAAGCTCGATCAAAATAACATCGGGGGCAAAAATCACCTCCAAACTCGGCCATAGTCTTTCCTGCGACTTTGGCCTAAAGCTATAATTCTGTTTCTGATTAAATCGCTAATATAGTATTATAAACGAGTATTTCGAACATAAACGAATGTCGCGTCATAAAATAGAGTCGATCCTGAATGAAATTTCTCCGATGAAATTTTAATAGAGAAAACACGAATGGACCAATTTCCTGAGCAATACGAAGGGATTAACCCTTTGCGGACGAAGGCTTTAGAATATATTGGAAATATTTTCTTCAGAGAGTTAAATATTGTATTAATGTTTTAAGTTTTAAGTGTAATTAAAAATATATACTGATCTTATGTTATTACAATAACTGAATTGTATGTTTTGCAACTTTAAGAATTGGATATGCAAAGCTGATGTCACCAATAAGACGACATCCGTCCGCAAAGGGTTAAAAACATGCGATATTTCGATCATGCGAACGATCGTTAAAGGGCGGCGCGTGGGAGACCAGGAACAGGCAAAATCACGTCGAAGGAGAACTGGCCTCGGACAGGACGAATCAGGACCGATTTTGGTCGGCGAACCGCTGCACTTGACAGAAGAGGAGCATTGTCTCTCGCGTTGACTCGGAAGAATGGACGGTACACACACGCCTACGCGTTCGTCTTTTCCCCTTACCGGGTTAGCTCTGGGTTATGGATAAGGGTGGAGGGGGACAAGAGGGTTCTCTTTGTGGAAAAGAAGGCGCGCGACCGAATGCGTGCCAGTTGCTCAACACATTGAATACAAACACCGCGGCACCGTAACGGATTAGAGGCTCGTCCGATTGTTGCTCGCGGGTTAACCCTTTACGCTATTTTCACCAGTCTGACTCGTGATGAAAATTTTAGGCCAAACTTGAATATCACAAATGTGACTGTCTTAATCTCAGGCCAAATAGGAATATCTCGAATGGGATCGTGTATCCCCATGCAGGATTATTAATTTTAGGTAAGTATTTTTCAATTTAATGGTTTGTTGATATTTAACCAGTTAACTGTGGCACCCTCGTTTGAGAGCGCGCACCGTTTTGTGTCGCCAGAATTGAGCTATGACGAGTATACTCGTCAATCACAGAGTAAGTTGAGCTGGTAAGATATTGGATCAAAAAGATGGGTTTATTTTATAAAATTGACAATTTTATTACTAATATTTACTTATTTGGTTAACATACACATATATTACATACATATTAACACTTTATCGACCGGAAGCCTATTAGTAGGCTTTTCAATATTCACGCTGTATCAAAATGAAGCTTAAAATTCTAGTTTTACATTCCAATTTTTAAAAACATTATTAGACAATATTATTGGGGATGCATTGTTGATCCACAATAAAAATTGCTATCAACCTTGAAAGACTCATTAAAAAGTTTTCAGTCATGGACCTTACAAAAATTCTAAAATAATCGCCGGTCGATAAATTGTTAAACTAAAAACGCAATAAAAACTGGTCGGCGTCAAGCATTTGTCCTGATTTGTACCTGAAGGAACCCTATTATAAATCAACTTTCTGACTTTTGCCTTTAACACGTTCGCGACGGGGTCTGAATTCAGTGTCTCCACCGTCTGGCGGGGTGTTGTCTTTTTTTGTATTTTCTCTTATCAGGCCCATGTACAACCGGTGGTACATTCTTGTCTGTCCAATGGGATAGGACGTACCACCGGTGGTACATCCCGTCGCGAACGTGTTAATTCCTCGCCGACGATGGTTTCCACAAATACCCGACGACGCGACTCGTCGCCGGTCCCGATTCTCTCTGGCGAGCACTCATCGGTCCCGATATCGAAAGGAAACACGCGGCCGCCTTCGATCGCGGGCACATAATGGAACGCCCCCGTGGCTGTGCATCATCGCCGCAGAATGACTTAATAAAAGAATCCCCGATTACGCCAGTCCGGGATTCCAAGCGTCGCGGGCGAACAAACAAAGCGTCGCCGCTCCGAGTCTTGGGTTCGTTCATCGAGTCGCGAGAATAAGAGAGCGAGACAGAGAATGGGATAAAGAGAAAAAGAGAAAGAGATAGATAGAGAGAAACGGAGACCCGAGGTGCGAGAAAAGGCCTTTCCTGGCCAGCTAATGGCACGGATTTATGTGGGTTAGGGCGTCGACTCTCCGTGTGCAAGAAAATCTCACTTGCTTCAGCGCGAGCACCGTGACTCATACGCGTCTGCCCACCTAATCCGGTGCCCGCTTGCTCGCCTAACCGCCGAGATGGAGCGGGCTGAGGGGAACCAACGGAGGAGGAAGAGGCACAATGAAACTGGCGAGAACGACAAGTTGGACGCGAAATACAATGCGGGCGTGGGTCCTGGCATCAGGCAACGCGGCCAACGAGGCGAATCTCGCGGACCTTTTTTTCCCCTCTTCCGACTCTCCGTAATCGTCTCTCCTCGCTCCTTCTCTCTTCCTAGTTCTCTGCCTAAGCTAGGCCCAGCGCCACCTTCTCCCCGGGATATCTCTCCTACACTTTTCCTTTCGTCCGGACGTGCCGACGGCGTGTCGTGTCGTGTACGAACGAGGATATTCTTGTGCAAGTACCCCGACCTAGCCTAGCGTCGCGGAGACGCGCTTCGCGCCCTCGTTACTTCGAGCGCGGAAAGCTCGGGGCCCCGGACCTTGAAACCGTTTTCCAACCATCGAGATCGACCTGCCGCGGCGGCGTACCGCTCTCTCGCTGCTCGCCAGAGCGAGGAGAAAACCCAAGCTATTCTTGGGGAACGAGCCTAACAGACACGCGGCCTCGTCGTACGCTTTTCGAGCGTGCTCGCAACGCCGTGAAATTTATTGTAAACGGACCCGGTGCCCGGCCTGCTTCCCTACCCCGAAGACGAACCCCGGCCTTAATTAGCGAACACCGGCTGGCGTAACAGGGCGAGTCTGATCCCGATGATAGCCCGTTGATTGTTCGTGAACTAGAATCGCTAATGGATCACCTGTGTTGCTTCATTAATCGTTTACGCGATCCCGTGCGCGATACCGTGCGCCTCTTCTACGATGCAGTCGCGCGGCGGCATTGCCGGGTGAAAAGAATTTTGTTTTACAGGAGGAACTCGATCGGAAAACTCACGAACCGATGGATAAAATTTAACGACCGGCGATTGTTTCAGAATTTTTTAAGGTCCACAGTCCATGATTAAGAACTCTTCGACCGATCTATCAAAGCGGACAGGAATTTTTATTGAGAATCCTCAAGGCATCTTCGGTAACGTTATCTAATAATTTCTACAATTTAAAATTTAAATGGTCAATTTCTACAATCTATCTTTTACTACAATGTAAAAGTAGCTTGTTCAGCTTCATTCCGTCAAGTGCAATTATTGAATGTTCTATTAAAATACGTTTTTTATATGAAAATTAATTGTTTGGTTTTGGAACACGTAGTTTTCTTTTTAGAATGTAATCGTTGTCAAAAGTGTATGGATCGATCTTCTATTCCGAAATCAAGAGCAATCGATTTGAACGATTGGTCCGAATCTAACGTTCGCAGCGTCTCGGTTTTCTTTTCATTTTTGTATCGTGAATGCCGCGATTAATCTGTAGCATCGTAGGGTTACGTCATTGATCGGTACTTGCAAGAATTCTTGTTTCCATCTTATCTTTTATACAACCCAATGAACATATTCCGGCGCCGCGGTGGAGACTTCAACGCATGGTTAAGCGGGTACGTCGGACTCTATTAGTACTGTCCAACCGGTTGCAACGACTATTTCTAGAACTTTTACTTTGCAGTTAGTCTAACTAAAAGAATGCTTTTGCAGCGCGGTAATAAAGAAGTTTATTTATTATACGGTAGAGTAATAATCGTACTATTAAATTTTAGGGGAATGTATTCCGATCAATTATGGTGTTTAGTAATTCTAACTTCAAGTCTATAAACACATTTCAATTATTAAACTGTGTCTAAAAGTAGTTCGATCATTCTCTTTTAACACATTAACTGCCCAACTGACGACCTCAAAAATTCCATAAAATCAAATTAATTTATTTAATGAAGCAGCGATTGAAAACTTTAAATGTATGGCATATAGTTATCTATTAACCTTCTTGTATTCTTCAAATATCAACTAAATTGAATGCAACGAATATACTAACGTACAAATTTAGTTTTAAACATGGACTAATAATTCCATGGTTGCTAGTCGTTGTTCTGCAACATTGCAGAGCAATTGCACGTCTTCGCTCTCGGAGCACGTCGTGCGTTTGCTATGCTGAAAGAGTGATCGCATGCGTCTAGGAAACCGGAAGTGAATTTGGGGCGCTGAGATGTTGGACATTCGTGGAGAGCGAAAAGTGGAGATGAAAGTTCCGACTATTGTTAGGGTGCAGAGATTAATGTAACGTTAGGGAGATCTGTTGATGATCCTAGCAACGGTCATAAATATTAATATTGGTTGTCTTGGCAACGTTATAGAATTAAGATTTATACGCCATCTCATGAAAAAAGCTATAATTATTTGGTAAAATGTCGATAAATTAAAATGTGACCTGAAAGTTACACGGGCCCATAGAGGGTTAACACCCGAATCGCCGGTTATAACTTAATAATTTCGCGAAGGGGAACGTAGCGAGTATAGTTAAGAAGGAGCGTCACGCGAGCGACAGATTTAATCGCGCGATCCCCGTCCAATCTGTCCGTCGGTATTTATTAATATCGATGTCACGTTTATCGTCCTTATCGTATCGACCATGTGCACCGTATAATACGGCCGCTGTTATACGCCGATCCACGGTGTTACAGCGTGTACACTCAAGAATGCCGGTATATACAACTTGAGTACCGTCGGTCGTGATTTACGATTAGGTAGTCCAGAAATCGACAGTACATAGCCAATAAGAAGAAAATAAATGTTTGCAACAAGGCCTGGCGGGCACGATCTACGACTAAGTAAGCTGATACGCTCCCGTGAGCGAGTTCGATCCGGCAGGTTCTCTCGAAACACGACGACGACGTGACCTTCGTGGTGAGATGCATCCGAGGGAAGGGTTGGCGAGGGAAGGAAGGGAAGGAAGGGTAGAGAGGGGTAACAGAAACTTATCCGATCGGGAGTGACGAGAAATTTAACCGGCTCGGTACGAATCGAATGCCATCGGCGGCGGATCGTCGATGTAAATTCAACGGTCTTCGTCGATTAACGATAACATTAAGTCAAACATCGTAAAGTACGAGCCCGGGTCGGTTCGGTAAGAACGGAGAAGGGAAAAAGGGACGAGAAAAAGGTGGAGAAGCACTGCTCGAGTAAACGTGACCGAGAACGAAACAAAAACATAAAAGGAAAAATAAAGAAACAGAGAGAAAGACACAGGGAAAGAGAGAGAGAGAGAAAAGAGCATAAAAAATAAAAGCGCTTCGTTCGTTGGCCGTGGCCCGGCCTTTCCCATCGTACGGTCGCAATAAAACCTGAAAATGAAAGCTCGAAGTGATTCGTTCGTAGGGCAAACACGAAACTGCCCTAAGCTTCTATCTTATCCGCTCCTACCTGTCCCGGGCATTCTGATTTTATGACCGGGAGAGAGAGAGAGGCAGCGAGCAAGAGCGACGGAGGGAGAGAGAGGAGGGCACCTGTTTCGGCACAAATGCTACGCTTATACGGGGGAAAGGTGATCATCGTCCATTGTCGGACGGTGTGTTTAGGATAGGTTTTTAGCGATCACAAGTGCCGACCGTGGAAATTGGTCTTTAACGGTGTTAGACGTGTTTGCCAGTCCCATGGGCCTATAGATCGGTCGGTTGCTACGCGACGGTATCGGCTTCTGCATTCCTGCAATCGGCTTTAAGTGGCGCGTATACGCTCCGACACTAATGATACTTTATTGGTGGCGTACCCGATGTTACGCGCCGACTTGCTAAAATTTTATCCTCGACAAACAACGCCTCGAAACCGTTCGCGGCCGCTTTTTATTGCCGAGGTAGATCGGAAACGCGCGAGGATAGGACTTCCACGAGAAGATACGGGTACGGAAACCGTTTCTTATCCGTGCGACGAATGGTACACCGCAGACTAGAAGGCGCTACACCAAATTCGATTCGGTTTGCAATCGAATAAATGTGAAGTTTATTATGATAAAGTTTTCCTTCCATTTTAACACATTGCGCGCCGGCGTGTTGAGAACCAGAATACCCTTCCAGTTTGCTTGTGTACATTGCGTAAACATACGTCAAAACCAGTCGAAAGTTCAATAACGTATCTACGTTAAAAGTGTTTATACAAAAGTCGAGGGTTGAAAACAGCTATATCGGTTTCGGTTGTCGAAACAGTTATGGAGAACCGAAAAAGTTTTGGGTACGGTTCTTCTTAACTTCATAATAATTATTATTTCTCGGTTATGCATTTGGGTTCTATTTCTATTTCACGTAATAGATACATTGCATTTTCTTTAGGGATTGAAAGCATGAATTCTATTGTATATCTAAGTTTCAAATACGCGCGTCTTGATCACCTCTTTGAAAAATTTATAACCTTATTATTATTAACCTTTTCAATTTCTGATAAAAGTAGAGCATTGTACAAGGTGCTAAAATAGTTCAGTGACTTTCAGGTCACCCGGTATACCCACCAGAAACGATACGAATATTTCAAACACGGTGTATTGTTTTTAAAAATCCATAACCATTAACACACTAATAGCGCCTCTGAGGCGACACTAAAAATTGCCATGCTATTATTCAAAATAGTTTTTCCATCATTATGTGTGCATTTAAGAAGTCGGTAAAAATTAAAATATTACACGTACGAGTAATAGTAATAAATTTTATATTGAAAATTGTTTCAATTTCAGAATTAAAATTGCTTAAAAGTAAAGGGTGCCAAAGGTTAAGACGGCCGACCATTGAAAGAATTACCTTAGTTTGTTCTTCCTGTGTGCAGAGAATCCTGAGTAAGCACGTTCTCCTCTTGATCTTGACAGAGCCGACATAAACGATATCCAGCTGTTTTTACACGCACTTGTCAGTTGTACAAGAACATTTTGCGAATGCCAGTGCCGTATTAACCCTTAGCAATCCAATGGCTCCTCTGAAGCGACACTGAAAATTGTCAGACTATTATTCAAAACAATTTGTACATTGCAGACGTTTGTAGTTAAGAAGTTAGTAACAACGTTACTAAGTAGTTGTAGTTAAGTTAGTAGTAACAGTAACAAATTTTATATGTACGAAAGGGGATGAACTACGAGCAATGGAATTATTCTAGGACAGAAAGGGTTAAGGCCTTCAGAGACCATAAACACTTAAACCATTTTTAGGCTCCCTTATGCAAAATCACATAAACGTACGATTTCTTAGATATTTCCTCAATTTTTAACAGAAGTTTTAACAGAAGTTAGAGTCCCATAGCTACCAACTTTCATTTTATTATTTTTTGTTCTTTTCACTAGCAAACTATTGCTAGTTGAAAATTTTTACCAATACCCCTCTATGGCAATGTGAAATACCATCGGCTACGGCAATTTTACGGAAAATGTTTATGGTCCTCCTTCTTTTGCTACTGGCCCAAGGACGCGTTTTATTTGCTTATTGGTTAATCCAGCCAAGCTTTGCGCAATGGTGATATCGTAACCAATGAGGTCCAACTGAGGTGCGATTATTGCTAGTTGAAAATTTTTACCAATACCCCGCCATGATGATATAAAATACCATCGG
>CM052087.1:6162179-6179732 GCA_028453745.1 Agapostemon virescens
CTTAACAAATGTGCTTGCGAAACAAGGCATCGGCTATTTGAGAAGTGTACGAATGTAAAAGTTTTCTACAAATGCAGGGATTTTCAGTGCATTTCATCAACACAAACAACGTGTGGGAATATTTGCAAAAATTGTGATGGAGGAGTAACGAGTCCAAACAGCGTTCGAGGTTGATTTCGTTCAAAGTCGGCGATGTGTCGCAAGCTTCAGCAGCTCGGGCCGGTCGAAATCGTGGTTTCCGCGTCACTGCATCGAAAGTGTGCAACATTGCCTCGCGACAGCCCCGGATGCCGTCTCGAATGTTTCCCGCAATTTGCAATCATGAACGCCCAGAGCACGCGATGCGCATCTGGTGCATTCTCAGACGTCACGTTCTTGGGCGATTTTAACGCCTGTCATAGCGGCATCGCGCTCTTATCGACGCAACTCAGCGGAACAAAACTGCCCGACTTTTCTTTCATTTCCTAATCGATTTCGCGGCTGTATCGGGATCATCGAAACACTGTCAAAGCGGTCAATGCTCGACATTCTTAAGGAGAGTCTGTGGAAATCAGTCCGAACTCGACTTTCGTTCCTTCGATCCATTTTTCCGTTTATTTTATTCTGATTTGTATAATTTTTGCACTAAACGACTCTGTTTCTTAGATGCAAAAGTGTGACGTGGAAAAACTTCGGTTACTTTTTAACACGTTGACTGCCGCGCGAATTTTGTGTGGTACATGCGAGCCTTGCCTATTTTATTCATATAAACGATCAAAATGATTAATACTTATTGTAAGGTATTTGATAACGAAGTTTGCACTGTACGCTATAATTCAATCAATTTTAGAATGAATAAATGAATTTTTAGTGACAATAATTTTATGAAAAACATGCGACGTCCACGATTTCGTAATTTACATGTTTGTTTATTATTACGAATATTTAAAATCATAGAACAACATACAGTATTAATAAAGTTCGTAACATTCCACCTGCCGAAACATTTAACGATGAGGATGGACGTTGAAATAAATGGTGGCAGCAAACATGTTAAAAACTAATAGAGTAGAAACTCGATTATCCGTGCTAATCAATGAAACGCGATTGTTTAGATAATACAACAATTACTTAGTTTCACTGCTGAATTAAATCGTTATCGAATGGCGCGATAAATCACGTAGCCTAACGATTTCTAAAAAGTATTCAGACAGTAAAGAATTCAGATGTCCGAGGATCAAATAAATTGTACTGTAAATATAAAATAAATTCAAGCGTATCTACGCAAAGTACGCGTTCGAACTTCTCCATGGTCTACGGTTAATGGCGTACAAAGTGATTGCGAACAGTCGTGTAAATTAACACCGAAGCTTCTATCGAAGTATCGTTAAGTTGTAAAGGGAATCGGACACTTGGCTTAAGGCTCGACGAACGACGGGATCGTTTCGAGCAATCAAAAGACTAATTATCGTCAAGTGCATTCGATTTACACCGGTAACAGGGTCCCGAAGTGCATAGCCTTACTTGCAATCGATAGTTCACTTTCCGGCTAACCGCCTTTCCCTCGTAAACCTAAAGACTGTTTGACGAAATGAAGATTTCGTTGCGGAGAACGCGATCTAGACGCTCACCGATCGGTCTCGCGTGTTGAGGGTGATTCACACCGGTTTCTGTTCGACGTCCAACGAGATCCGGATACACAGCGGGTAGAAGGCGATTTCGTTATGTAAGCAACCGGAGAGAAAATACCGTGGTTCTTGCAATTAGTGTTACCAATAGAAGACTACTTCGATCGCGTGCCACGAACGAACGAACGAGCCAACGGAGCAATTCTTATTGCTACAATATAACAATTGCGCCCGACCACAGGGAACGACCGTAAGATGTGTGTTGCAATTCCTCTGATACGTGCATCCGATGCTTGAACTTTTACAATCAACCGTTTACCGGCCGATTCGTGTAAAAGAGATTTCTTTTTCTGGCAGTGATCTTGCTTCACGGCTGCAGCTTTGTCACGATCCGCGAAATACTCAAACTTCCCACAAACCGGTCGAAGATTTTAGGAAAACGAGAGAACCGACCACACACCGAGACTCGAACTCGAGCCTCGCGATTTGTAACGGCTCTTGCACGCGACCAACAAACTCTCCGACTTTTCCTGATCTCCATACGTATTTATTCTATGGGGCTCCTGATCCTGCACACGGTCGTCCTGCAACAATGTTCGCCCTCGGATGTCCGTACCGTCCTCGCCGTCTTTTTGTAGCGTTGGCCTCAGCGCCATCAACACGCAACCTTCTCTCGAAGACTAGCAATCAGTGGTGGGATTTGATGTACCTCGAATCGCTTCGATCGAACATTTATGACAGAAGTAACTTCTAAAAGTGTTCTTTGCCTTGGAAATGGCGAAAGCCTGAAAATTTTGGAAGGAAAAATCGTAACTCTGTCGAATATCTCGAAAGTCTTGAAATGTTAAGTTTAGAAATTTTCTGAGTTTAGTTTCTTGACTGCAAGACACAGAAGCTGCGTTGAAATTTTTTATTTTTCTCTGATAATTTTGAGAAGATGCGAATTATATATTGGTATCCTTAACTTCTTTTAATTCTTCTACTGTTTTAAAATGTTCCTATTCTTTGCTTTTATCATAAGTGCATAAGAATCGGTTATTCATTATGGAACAGTAAAACGATTACCCCTTGCCCTACAACAACGAGTCAGACTCATGATCAAGATTTCGGACAGAATCTTTTAAACACGTGTTTCCTTAATTTTCTTTAACTCGATGACTGCCAAGCTAATAGCCACGAAAATTTTACAAAATCGAAATGAGATGTTGAATGAAATAAAAATTGAAAAAATAAAATGTATAATGCAAAGTACTCCTGCCACCTTCTTCCACATTCTAAATCACCATAGACTCTGACACAATGAATATATCGACGTTAAAATTCATTTAGAAACGATATAAATAATTCCGTCACCTATATATGGGTGAACTGGCAGTCAAAGTGTTAAACCGAAATAACACTCTCTTGAGTCTCTGATCGCACACAATCGGTGGAAAATTGCTACGCACGCGCTAACTACGAATTTGACTTTTCTGTCTATCGTTTCGCGGAGGATAAAGAAAATCTTGTCACTGTTGTCAGAAAATAAATCGTAGGCCAAAGGGTTAAGCTGGTTTAGAAATATTCTGTGCGACATAATTAACCCTTATCACTCAGAGACTCTAAATCATCACAAAAAATGGCCAAACTATTATTTAAAACAATTTTTCCATCAATATGTTCGTATTTGAGAATCAGATAAAAATGTAACGAATTTAAATTTACTTTAAAAGAAAATGAATCGTGTAGAATAAAAATATTCCAGGCGAGAAGAAATGTCTTGGTTTTTGAAGATGAAACAGCTTCGACTGCGAAGGGTGAAAATCGCTCGAGCCAATCGGTATTAATTTGTTGGTCTCGCGAGTCAGTTTCTCATAGAGCCAGGCATTCCGATGAATAATTCCCAGCCGAAAAGTTGGACTCTTCTAAAAATCGTCACGTCTGCGTGGAACCGTCGAAAAGTCAGGTCCTGCGGCATTAAAAGTCAGTTGGTGGTGCATCGGAAGGATGCGGCTACCGTGCACGCATAATATGTAAATGTATCGTGGCTCGCAGGGACTACCAGTTACCGATTTGCACCGGCGTGCGAGACGGTATTAGAAGAGGCCCGGTAACACGGTGACACAGGTGTAGTTTGGGGCCTCGGACGAGGATTTATGAAATGGGCCCTCGAGCATCGTGCATCACCTCGTTCCGGCGGACGGAACGCTCGAAAATCGATGCGCGACGGCCGAGGACGGATTCGAGTGATCGATTCCCTGTTCGAGGTGAAATACACGCCGAGTAACGTGTGCTTCGCACGAACCATCGGATCACCGTAACTCGCGGTGATTTGAATGGATTTCCTGTCTTCGGTTTCGGGGAAACGGTGGAAGTACTTTGCATGTCTACGCGATCGCTCGTTTTGTCGACTAAAAATAACCGGGAATGGAGAGCGGGGAGCTGCAGCTTTTGCTTTGATAAGCAATCTTTTTACCTTCTTGCGTTCCTCTCTCACTCTAAAGTCGCTGCACAAGCTTCTTTTACGATTACAGTGATTTACTTACGGCGTTCATCGTTTCTTCGAAGAACAAACAAGATTACACGTAACCGTATGCATATATATTTTTCAAGGGTAGTTACGAGGAACAAAAGGAACGTCGAAGGGCATTTTTGATAACTTATTCTGCCTGGACCGTTCGGTTAGGATCTATTACTAAACGTAAGAGAACGAAAAGTTAAAAAATCACCTTGACTTCGTGAACCTTCCGAGGTCGCTCTGGTAGCCATGCAAAGTGTTAAATGAGTTTAGACAACCGAGTGGTTCAACCGAGACAGTCTTCGGGATCCTCCGCGGTAGCCGCGAGGTTGAATCGCGCAGTTCTCCTCGCGAGATGCTAATTTCGAGCTCGGACAAGAAGTCCTTTATTTTCGAGCAGCAGTTAAAGCCCGACGACGGAGAAGGCGATATGCTCGCGTTGTCTCGGAACATTTAAATTCGAGTATCGTTATGCGCTTCGTGGCGCCAGGTTCCCCGAAGGTTGGTGTCGTCAGGGCCGTAAGGAGATCGCAGGCGAGAAAAAACAAAGGGTTCCTTAAGGCGCGTAGCCACCTGTCACGGGAGCCGGCGAGACGCAAGACCAGTGGCAACTACGTTTGCAACGATTCCTCGCCTCGGGTCTGCACCTTCTTCTTTTTCTCGGGTCCTCGTCCCTCGTCCTCGTCGTCGTCCTACCGTTCCTACCGTTTCACGGCGCATTCAGCGGAAATATTAAAATGCCCCGGCGAGTCCTGCACATGACAATAAGCTCTTCGCGCTCCGGACGTGCTCTGGATACCGGGCGTTCGCTCTTAAACTACCATCCGCGTACACGTAGATCGTGGTGTTCCTCCCGTTGCACCGTCGTCGTCTCCATTCTTCTTCCACGGGACCATCCACCTCGACCATAATTCGTCGGGGTGTCCCGGAGGATTGAAATGCACGCGGTGCACATCCTGTCCGGGAAAATTCAAATGAGCCCTGCCCCGTCGTCCGCCGTACCACAGCGTCAAGCCGAACCCGGAGATTTGGAAATCCGCTCGGCCAACGTCCTGACGGATGGCTTGCGAGACAACCTGGCAATCCCGAGGACGAGATACTCGCGATAAATATACCTAAGAGCAACCTGCGCTCGCAGGTGGACCCGGAATCCTCGAAACTCCGTTGCGAAATCGAAAGGACCGATCGAGACTCGTTTGCACTCCTCTAGGTCCAGATTCCATCAACGAATTTCAATCGTTGCGTATTTATTATTCTTTAACCCTTAGCACTCCGATGGCTCCTCTGAGGCGACACTACAAATTGTCAGACTATTATTTAAAATAATTGTTACATTACAACGTTTGTATTTAAGAAGTTAGTAAAAATTGAAGCGTTGCGCGTACGATTAATAGTAACAAATTTGATATGCACGAAAAAGAAAATGAACCGCGTACAATGGAATTCTTCGGGGACCAAAATCGCCTCGAATTAGAAAGTAAAATTGCTTTGAGTGCAAAGGGTTAATATTTTATTTAATATTTTAGAAATTGTTATAAGTAATTATTCTATATTTCTTAACACGTTGAATGCCGACCGAATTTCGCGTACTTCAGACAAGTTTCATTTATTTCATTTGTAGAAGTGATCAGTGTTATTACAGAGAATTGTTAGTTACTGTATAATGAAGCTGTCACCTCATATTAGAATCTGGTTAACTTCCATAATAATGAATCGATGTGTTCAATGCCGTTAATTTAATGATAATCATTGTCAAACGACGCAATGGCGTCGGTCACCGGTGACCACCATGGCACTAAATTTTTAGCCATTCGTATTTTCAATATATAATCGAGGAAATAAACTTGTGGAATAATTCCTCGTGGATACATGTTTGCAATCTCAGTAATCGTAAGTTAGTAATAATATAATAAATAAATAGTAAATTTTTATGGAACCTGTAAACCTCGTGATAAATCTACCACCATCGTTGAAATGGCAAGTTTCATATGCTTTATGTCATAATTATTGAAAGTATGAAGATCTTCCATTGGATCGAATGGACGATGACAATCTTGTTATTTTTACAAGGCAATAAATACCAATTTTCCCTATGTTTATTGGCAAAGAGAAGTGTAAATTGTTATAATTTGAAAGTAGTTATAATTTCGAAGTTAAGACATTTATTTTGATCTGGAACATTTTAATTCTATGTACTGCTTTTAACATTGTACACCTGACATTACATCTGTTTCAACAAGTGGATGTTTAATAATTTATAGAATACGGACGAGTTTAACACGTTGACTGCCATGTCACCCGTATATGGGTGACAAAATTATTTGTCCATGTTTAAAAATTAATTTGTACATTGATATATCGGTTGCATTCAATTTAGTTGATATCTGAAGAATACAAGAAGGTTGATAGATGACTATATGCCATAAATTTATAGTTTTCGATCGCTGCTTCATTAAATACATTAATTTGATTTTATGGAATTTTTTAGGCTGTCAGTTGGGCAGTTAATGTGTTAATCAAATGAACTCTGCTTCGAATAATGGTATGGCAACTTTTGCTGGTACCTCGCAGTCACCATTCAAGTGCAAAGGATCAATTTTTGAATATACATCACCTTTGCATGAGTTTATCGTTAATTCTCAATTATAACTTCACTTCTGCTAAGTTGCAGATGTTGCGCGTACGATTAATATTAAGAAATTTGATAAATACGAATGCAAATGTAGCACGGACAATGGAATTATTCTGAGACAAAAATGTGTCTCGAGTGAGGAATTAAAATTGCTCGGAGTGCAAAGGGTTAACTCTGGAACAGCGAACTATTCTTGCAATATAATCGATGACGATTATAATTATTTATCGATTTTTGGAAACATTTCCTGTTCTTTCTGACGTAACCAGCTGTTTTAATTCGCCAACTAAAGAAAGTTGTCGGTATTGGATAAAATGAGGAATAACAATTTAAATGTTGATAATATTTATTAGATCACTTGTCGTTGCAACGAACAAAATTTATTCATTTTTTTTTCTAGATTAACGCGCGCGCGTTCCGCGTCCCGGTGCATTTCTTCGGTGCCTCTCCGCTCTTTGGCGCCATTTTGAGCGGGAGGCACCTGTTTGAAACTACCGGTTTCCCCGGAGTTTTTGCAGCCTCGGAACACGGTCGGATTTCAGGTCGTTTGCATAACCCGTGGTCTGGAATAAAAGTAGAGAATCGTAGGCTACGTCGGCTAATGTTCTCGCGATAATGACGTAGACAGGGCAAATTACACTCACGCGTGGAATCGCATGGATTCGCGGTCGCCGATTGACAAAGACTGTTTGCGGACTCCCCCTCAATCCGCGTTCACCTCTGACAAACGGCAGTCCTCACGTTTCTTGGGTGGTCATTAGTGGATTATGTTTCGACTCAGGCTATCCATTTAGTTCCGACGTTGCTCGTTAAATACAGGATAGAATCAAGGACGTTGCTCGTGCTATTCAGATCGTACGAGTCTGATGCCTTCGAGACCTGATAAGAAAACGAATTAAAACGTTGGACGAGTCGAAAATTACACAACCGAGATTTATATAAACAATAATTCATAATTCGAAGTTTCTAGAAATCCATTCTATTTATTAAAATCATAATTTCGTATTCTAGTTCACTTTCAATTTTGAACTGTTTTATAACATTGTTGCTCGGTGCTCCGAAGCGTTCGAGATACAATCAACATCTTTTTTTACTCATGATTAATGAGTTTTAGTGTTCGCGCGTGTAACAGGAAGTCCTGGAAGCAACAACGTTGCGGTCATTGAATGTCAGTGACCATATATACAGAATATAGAAAAACACGGATTCAATTTTTCTGAGTTGCCTTCAGAGAACGTGGAGAACGAATCGTAGCCCATTTTTAACCAATTAATTGTGACGATTATACTCGTCATGAGAAAAATTTAGTTACCATTAGCTATTTAAATTGTAATTTTAGCGAAAACTAAAATGTATTCGTAAATTTCCATATGTCTAGAATATTTGAAGGTCAGGATGAAATAAAACGAACAAATAAAAAGTATAAATAAATTGAGAAGGATTTGCGCAACTCTGTATGCTCTGCCTAGAACTTTTGATTTTCGCGACACACACAGATGCGCGCTTTAAAAAGAGGTCGCCACAGTTAACTGGTTAAGGAGCCCTTTTCCTTGCGAAAAAATATATAAAAGTAAAGAATCGATCAACGCAAAGTATTTTGGATTAGACTATTAACCCTTTGCTCTCGAGTGGCGACTCTGAGGCGCCACGAAAATTTGGCACACTATTTCTTAAAATAATTTTAACATCGCTATTTTTATATTTAAGAAATTGATAAAAATTTAAGTGTTGTAAGGACGACTCACAGTAAAAAATACTATGTACACAAGGTGAAATAATTTATGTGGAATAAAAGTATCCTAAGTCAGAAGATATGCTCTAGTTTTTTAGTTAAAACAGCTTCGAGTGCAAAGGGTTAAGCTAATTATTAAGCTGAAACTATTATTTGTACGGCAAAAGTGTAAAACTGGGCATCGCGTTAGAGACTTCAACGCGTAGTAAGACACGAGTGACATCAACGCAAGGATACAACAGCAAAGACTCACAGGCTTGTCTGTACCGACATTTTGCACGAGCTGGCACGCCTTTGTATAAAAGCTTTGAACGCAATGGACCAGCGAGTCAGCTTCGTGAAGTTGTGGACACTTTCTATCAGATTTCACAGTGATATTATCCTTGACTACAGACTCCAGGATCGACTCGTTCGATTTCGTAAAGATAGACCTTGGCGGTTGAACCGACAAACCCTTCGTCAATGGCTGGTCGTTCCTACAAACACGAAACATTACGATTTTAATTGAAAGAAACATTAGGAACACTTCTTCTGGAATTGTCATCGGTAAAGGCTACAGTGACGCCATTTTACTTCCTCTTACCATACTATTAGACTACGGATTTAAGAATGAATAATTGCAATTTCAAACAACGAAAAGATTAGAAGAATGGAAGGGTACCGCATTTTTCTCGACCTAATCTAATTCTTAAAGGAAGAAATATTTTTTCTAATCAAATTCTTGAAGAAATATTTTTCTATGTGGCTCCTGCGTTTTGCAAAGGATGTAAAGAATTTTTATTTCGCATAAAGATACACGGTTCGGTTATTAACCCTTTGCCATACAATGACGTCCGTTAGACGTCATCCGTTTCGTACGCCATTGTAGACTTTGACGACTCCGAGAACGCCGAAAATCCTGCATCGATTTCGATTCAATTCGAGAACCAAGAGATATTAAAAAATGTTTTTCTATCTGCTCGACATAGCTGTTTATAACGCGTACGTTGATGCAATGTAAATTTCGAAATAAAATGTTTTGTTTCATTGTTTGTGCGTATAACCGTATTCTTCGGACGCGTCAAATTTCATTTTATTTGTACGTCAAAGGGTTAATCAACGTAAAATCAATTTCTCGATGATTAAATGTTACTTCTACTCAAACACGCATGATAAATTTTCGATTTTGCGGATCGTACCTGTTTTGAACGAACTGCCGTACGCAGACTGCAGCCAGAAGACACAGTGCGTACATCGGATTCTTCACCATGGGACTAGTAGTCATAATCGTTGGTTGTTTGCCTGGAATTTAAACAAATGTTTCCCTCAGGATGAAGTTTTTCGAAATCACTAAAATTTTGTCGCCGAGATGCGTTGCTCTGTGACGGAGCGGATTTGCCAGAGTATGTCGTTTGTTTAAAAAATCTGCCGTTCGACGATCGATACCAGGGACAACCGAGATCGGCGGAATCGCGCTGATCGCCCTCTCGCGAGTCCTTCGTGAGAAACGACCGCCATGATTTTCCCATTAGGTTAACGGGCGGTGGCGGAACGATCGCTTATGGGAGCGCGTGTGAAAAATCGAACGGGCTTGCCTCGACGAGCCAATTGCTCAACATCGATCGATATTAAAACGATCTGCAGTGGATCCGGCCTTGCTAATGACTGGAAAAGAGACGAGGTAACGCGGACTTAACGAGTCCGGCGATTATCGTTGGAATCAAGGAAGAATTTAGTGCAAAGAAGAACCGTTTGATGCAGAAACGGTGCAGGTCGAAACGGCTCGCTATTGGACAATTAAGAATTAAGTAACAGTTCCATAAAACTCGACAAGATTGCACGAATAAAATAACATTGCAACTCGGTTTCACCTCTTGACCTGCAACGGCGTTTCTTCCGACATCCTAGAAACGCCGGCTCGTTTTGAATTTACATAGAAATTTATAAGTAATCTGACACAAATGATAAATAATTAATAGTAGCTCTAGAATTTTATTGAATTTGTGTATCGAGGAGTTAATGAATATTAATGATACTATATCACATAATTCAAAACTCTTTCATCGTTATAGGTAGTAATAAAACAAAAGTATAGTTTAAACATCCCCATCCTCTTTCATATAATATTATAAAATATGAGGTTATTATAAAAGTCAATTTCATCCGAATACGTGCACAATGCGGTTTCAAAATAATTTTTTCAGTGAACGGTGCAAATAAATTTGAAGGAATAATAAAATAGTTTACGACTTCTAGAAAGCTAAAAGGGTTCGTACGTCAAACGAATTAACCCATTTGCATCGTAAGCGCATATATGCGAGCATTTTGCCTTGCCACTATCACCAAAGCACATATTGGGCGCGCAGTCAGTGAAGAGTGGTGATCGGAAATAGTTTCAGGCTAAAATAACACGAGAAAGTAAAAAGAATGAGCGATTGTGTTTCCGACAGCAGTGAAGAGGTAATTAGACCTACAAAACGCTGGTTTTCTCGCGGTTTCTTTTGATAGCAGCGATAGTGATCAAAGTGCAAGTGATTTTGAGTGGGAGGAAGAAAATGACAAACCTAAATTGCATAAATTTACATCTGTGGGTGGTGTAAATAAAAACATAACAAATTTTACTAGAGAGAACGTTTATGCGTTGACCATTTCAAGTCTTCTTATGTTGTGAGAAATAATTAGATTAAATTTCTTTTATTATTATTAATCTATAATGAAATAAAAATTCTTTACTTATGCAATATTATTTTATTTGATTTTTCATATAAATAAATGTTATTTAAACATTTATTTAATTGATACTAAATTTTAAACATTTAGTTAATTATAAACATTACAATAAAATGTTTTTATTTTTCATATTGTGAAACATTTTCATTCAGATACAATAAAAAAAAATTTTGGTGATAAGAACGAATTTTCCACTTTTCCGTGTGATGCAGATGGGTTAATATGGGGTAGAGAAGATTGCACTAAACATTCTCGAGAAGAGGAACGTTGACTTACATCGATTATTTTCTCCAACTTCGTTCCTCTCGCACCTCATTGTTTGCGAAAGAAATCTCGTCGAAAATAATTAATTTTTTCCATCGGTTAGGTTCGATCTCGGACGGTGTGGGAAACAGAACGCGCACCGGTGGCGTATCGATGGCCCCGTGGCTTCTAGCCTGTTTGCTCCATTTAGAGGAGCGTTTCAGTTTCATAGAGCGCTCGTATTATCCGCGGAAATTGGTTCTAGCGAACGCGAGGTCAGGGAAGACCCGGCCGACGCAAGGATCGCGTGCAGGACCGACTACTCATCCACACTCACGTATTAAACATAAGTGCCACTTACCTATGCCTGAACCTCACGAGCCGCGAGCATCTCCGACTTCTTCCCCCTTCTTCTTGGTCTTCCTCCGCCTGCTCCTCCTTCTTCGCTTCGAGTCTCCTAAGTTTCGTCGTTTCTGATCCCTCGGCTGCCCTTGTTGCCGGCTCCGTTACCTTCCTTTCTTTCTCGCGGTCCGCCTGTCTTTCCTCGTGGCGATTCCCGCGAAAAACAAGCTCCCGGTGCAACGCGAAGGGCAACCGTTCTCTGCTTATGTATAATCGTCAGTGTTCCGCAACGTGGAGCCAACGCGAGCACGCAACCGACCGTCGAAAGGGTTCTAATTGGAATGGACGAGAACTCGCGGGACCGTGGTTTTGATCCTCGGGGAATTAGGAAGTTTGAGGAACCGGCCGAACGATGATACACGTTGCGGAAAGATAAAAAAGAGGAACGCCGAAACGCATCGGATCGCTCTCGAATTATCGATGCTCGCTCGTTAAGGCCGCTTCTTCAGCGAGAACCACTCTGCGTATCCACGTGCAATTTTCTTCATACGTTTGAACGTTTTTAAAATTGTGTTGAAAATAGTATTTCGCCTTAACCTCTTAGGCACGGCTGAATTTTGCACGGGACCGTTTCTCTGTACGGCAGAGCACCTTGGAATTAAGTTTTTGATAACTAAATTATAATTTTTCTTAAAGATATGATGCATATACTTTAACTCTAATAATTTAGTTTAATAATTAATAATGGAATTGACCGTGCTCGAGCCACTATAGTGACGCTTCGTGCCTAAGAGGTTAAGGGTTGTTCACCATGAAGTAATTCTTCCTTATGGCGACTCCATATGGACAACCACCGTAACAATATTTTCATTTAACACGATTGTTCTTACAACAGTTAAATATTTATTAATTTCCTAGATACCAATATAGCGTTGTCAAAATTGTTTTAACACTAGAACTACCGAACAATAAGTCCAACGATATAGATTGTGTTGTATGTGAAGGTGTCACGGCGGTGATACCTTCTTCTCAGTGTACGGTATCGTCACTGAGCACCTTTGTTCGCGTAATAATTACACGATAGTCTTGGGTTGCGGTTTTCTTTATTTTTACTTTGTACAGTGTCGCGATTTCTGTTCTGTTCGTGATGTCTGTATTCGTCTGTTTGCGATTTCTTGTTCGTGTTGTCTCTGAGATCTAGTTTGTATCGTCGTGTTATCTCTGTGTTCTCTTTTTGATCTGTCGATTCTTGTCGCGTTCTGTCCGTTGTCACCTCGGTTTTGTCGTCATTGGTCGAGGGTAGTTTTTGGTGGAGGAATTTAGCGTTTTTTAATTGGTTGTCGGAATGATGGAAAGAGCGTGCTTGTGGGGGTATATCTGAAGGAGTGGGAAATTGTTGGTGCTTGACGGAGTGTCTCGGAAGGACTAGGAAATGGTGTCGATGAGGGATTAACGTCGTTTATTGTAGGGTTTGTCCACTGGTCTTCACGTGCGTTGCACGTGGGTCTGTTCACGTGCGTCGCACGTGGGGTCCGTTCGTCGGAGTCAAAATTGTCCGTGTTCGGCGCGGTCGTAAGTCGCGCCTTTTACCTGCCTTTTTATTGTAGGGCTTACAAATTTCTGTATGCGGGGTTAGGCACGGACAACCTTCGGTGTTGCCGTCGCAACAGATTGCTTTGTAATAATAACGAGACTGCATCTATTAAAACTCCATTAATTATTATAGTAACATGTATGTTATTAAGGAATCCAAAAATTTCTGATGAAAACATTCTGATAATTTCAATAATCGTGAAAGAGAAAATTAAGGACCAGTCAAAATGACTGGTTTGGGAGTTCTAGTATTAAATGACAGTGTAACAATTTTCAGTAGTGCATCAGAGTGCATTCGACTACTGAGGGTTGATCAACTTTGGAAATGATACGGTAGCTTGTATTTTGATACCGTCTGCTCCTCCAATCTGTTTCTATCGACAAGAAATACTTTAGATACATATAAGTATTATATGTATTCCCAGCAAAACTTACCGTTCATTTAAAATAGTATTTTATTTGATTTTTGGAAGAGCGAATTTGGTTAAATCCTGGAGGATGCAAGAAACTTGACGCGATTCAAGTTATTAAATAGATTTCGTTGCTTCCACGGAACGTTTGGCGTTCAAAGCGTCGAAGCAGCGTACAAAATATCGTTTCCCAAAAATCGTGTTCGACATCGAGTACACGGAGCGAGTAGATTCCTCAGCGTGGCCGGTAGCGTGGGAACTAGAACGTCGGAACATGCGGCCACTAAAATCGCGATTCCGATTTCTCGACAGCGTATCAATGCGCTCGCACGTGTTTTAGAATCGCGGCGATTGCGCTGCGAAGCGCAACGAAATTGCACGCAGATCGTGATCAGTCGAAAAGCAGAGATACTGCGGCGTAGCCGGTTAGCCGGAACGAAATCGCAACGCTTCCAAGGATCACGAAGTTCCCGGTTCGATCTTGACGAGGAGGCGAGGATCGCGGCCGGTCTTGCGTAGGAGGCGGGTGCGCGAGGGGTGTCCGCGGATGGCTCATTTTCACCTGGGGATTACCTTTGGCACACAATCATCCGCCATTAAGGCCGTCTGCAAAAATCCCGAAAACACCGGAATATCCCTTTACACGAGGAAAGGAGGGGCGGGTGGGGGGGCTCAGGAAAGAGGCTGATCTCTCGTGGTGCGCGCATAACCCGTCCGCGTCGGGTATATCACGAATAGCCCCGTGATCTCGCGGCATGATCTTTCAAGATCAGGAGTAAGGAAGATGGACGGAGGCGGAACGAAGCTGCGGGATGGACGGAGAAAATGAGAGACGAACGGTGTCGGGGTAGGAGGCGGATAGAGGCGTGGGGAGAGCGAAGGGAACCACGAAGAGAGAAAATGAGAGGATCGGAGGGAGACAGGGAGAGAGGACCGAGTGCTAGATCTCGAGCAACGATCGGAGATCATCTTCCCTCTTCGACCGTTCTCGTCCTCGATCCTAGAAGGAGGCGGCGGGGGCGAAAAGTACGAAGCGTCGCTCCCGCCGCCGCCATTATCAAATTATTCACTCACACCGCGCGCCATCTATCTTCGGGCAGCGCGATCGTAACGTGTTATTATTTGATCCTCACTTTGTTAGCGATCTGACTCTAACAGCCCCGCGATATGTACCTGGTAGATCCTGCTCGGTGATCTGGAGTACTTCTCACGATCTCGCGCCGCGCCGGCAGCTCGCCCGACCGACGCTTTCAGACCGGCCAACCGATCTCGCGGACTTCTTCGCAGAAGCCGCGACCGAAGCCTCTTTCTCTTCGTCGTGCTCTTCGTCTTCGCCTTCGACTTCGTCTTCGTCGCGCACGGCGACTCCGCTCGGAATAGAAACTCTCTCTGGGGAATCGTTTAGGCACAGATCGCCGCGCGATAACGTCAGGATTCCCGGGTGAATAACTTATAACGATTACGGTCGTGGCAAATTTTAATATTCCGCAGGTGATGGAAGGGATCGAGGATCGAAACGCCGCGAGATCGACGGCCCCGATTACAGAAACGGTAGTCGGTTTTCGTTGCCGAGCTGCTCTTTCTCTTTTGACGCGTCCCTCGGTCTGCTCCTTTGCGATCGCAGGTGGCTGAGGACCGAGAGACGCCGCCAGGACAATGACTGTTTACACCCTTCGGGTCTCCGGCATCTCTCCATTCGGAATGTTTAAAATGCCCTGTGGAACCTCTTTCATCCTGCTAAGATTTATTACTCGATCTGTTACTTGCAGATCGTCATAGGAAATACGATTACAAAGTACTGGAAGCAAATAGAATTCTTTCCTTTAATGTCTCGCATACTCTTCGGTACTTCCGGTATTTCTACTGTTTAAATTTGTGGATACTCATTTCTACCATAAATGCGTAAAATTCGCAGTTTTCTTATAAGAAATCCTAACGTGGTAATTAAATTGCGAATCTGCATGCGAAACCAACATTTTCCACCTGGATTGCAACAAACTGAAGAGAAATAGGAACTAATAAAATTTGTAATACCTTTACTGTTATGAAACGCTTAAAATCCATAGCTTAATTATAATACTTTTATAGAACAGTAATAATTATGATCAGAGTCGAAAACGATGGTATAAATTCTTCGAATAATAAAATTCGTCGATGTCTTTGCCTCTCGTCGTAAAATTTCCTTAATCCATTGCAAACTCTGACAAGCACGATTGTTACTGCTTTCTTTTACGTTTAACCCCTTAACGCACAGTTTTTTTTTTTAAGAACACAATTTAGAACATTGTCTTGGCAAAAAAATTAAAAAAATACAAAAATAATTAAAATTTTCTTTTGGTGGAGAATTTTGATATACTGCGCTTTTGTTTCATGGAAAAAGGCTATATTTTATTCTTGAATAAATAAGTGTCATAGCTTACAATCCCATGTACATGATAAATATTTCTTTGCTTTCACATTGTTATTTTCAATTCTCGATTATATTCGAGTGTGAAAAATTATAGTCAGCATAAAATACAACGCCGCTCGAATTAACTCGAGTGTGCACAGTTTGGCCTGTTTAGCGTGAACGAATTAATTCAAGCGTACAAGTTAAGGGATTAAATAAAACTCTGCTCTTCCGTCGAGGTAAACGCAGGCGCGTGTATATTCTTATTGCCACTGTAAAAGATTTTCGACAATAGCTAAAAGTCCTTAATAAAGCGAGAGCCCCGCAGCCCTTCAATTTATCAAAGATCTATCACGTTAGATCGGTTCATAATGATTGGAATCAACGTCGTAGCGTTCAGTGCCGAACGTTTCCGGCGCAATTAAAGCCCATCCGTCATCTCTTATCAGTTTCCCAATCAACGAAGTTACCCGAGCCAGAACTAAACGTTGATGGGCAATGTTCGCGCGACCCGTCCTGGAAATAATTTTGCAATTACGCGAAATCGTAGCGGCGATCCTCATCACGATCATCGCGCATCGGTCGATTTTCTTCTGACGAGCGCGTAATTTAAGCGCTCGCGCGCACAAACGCGCGTTGGCAGACACACGCACGGACCACCGACGGAACAGTGCACAATTATCCGTATTTATACCGGTGGGCTCTAATTGCCTTGTGTAATTCTCATAATCGTAAATACACGCGTCAAAAGGTGTTGAAATCCTAGCACGCCTCGAGGAGCCGGGCTCGATAAATAAATCACGGACAGCCGAGATACGTAATCTAATTCCGTGATATGGGTAGCGAGAGGTTCGAGTCGATGCCCGGAGTATTCTCTCGCAGCGAATGTTTACGATAGTTTACACGGAAGAAGCCGCAGCCGAACGTTTCAGGGATCAACGTAATCCTGCAGGGATTTCGCTTGAAATGGCATCGACGCTGATTGCTCCTCTCTCCCGTCTCACGATCGGAACGCCTGATTCCCGCGTTTAACGACCACGATAATTTTACCGGGTCGTGTTTACTTCATTTCATCTATAATATCTCTACGCCAGACATTTATGTAATTTACCAGTCTGTAAATTTCCATCGCATACAAAATATGTATCTTCAACAAGGATTACGGTATATTGGAAAAAGCATCGACTCTGCGAACTAATTTTATCATGTTTTCTGATATTTATGATCAGTTTGTAAATCTTCATTAGATAGAAAATATTTTTCTTTACATAGCATTAGAGCGGACTGAAACACACGTGGTTAGTACGAGCTAGTTTTATCATGTTTTCTGATATTTATGATTAGTTTGTAAATCTTCATTAGATAGAAAATATTTTTCTTTACAAAGGATTAGAGCGGA
>CM052087.1:6180132-6194787 GCA_028453745.1 Agapostemon virescens
TGCAATTCGTAGTCAGTCTGTAAATCTTCATTAGTTAGTCAATATTTTTCTTTACAAAGCACTAGAGTGGACTGAAACGTACATGGTTGGTATGAGCTAGTTTTATCATGTTTTCTGCAATTCATGGTTAGTTTGTAAATTGTCATTAGACAGAAAATATTTATCTATACAAAGCATTAGGACACACTGAAACATACATGGTTTTGGTATGAGCTAGTTTTATCATGTTTTCTGCAATTCGTGGTCAGTCTGTAAATTGTCATTAGACAGAAAATATTTATCTTTAAAAGGGTTAGAACACACTGAAGAAAGTATAAGATAACTATGAACTAATTTGATGACATTTTCTCCCGTTGTTTGCTAGTCTGTAAACATTTCTTAAAGTTTACTCATTAAATAGAACATACGCACGTACGTAATTACTTTCAAATAGGAAGTACTTTTTTATTCAATAGAAAATATACATCTTCGTGAAGAATTATAACAAGTAGAAAAAATCCGGGATACGCTGAACTGACTTTATTACATTTGCTGCGGTTGCATGGTTCGTAAATAATTACGGTTTGTAATTGCATGGATATAAATCGTTTAGTACCAAGCTTTCTTCGCGTCGGATGAATCACTGGTCCCAACGTGTGGTCGTTTGAATGCTTCCATCTTTAAAACAGATTTTTCCCTGTAACCTGTGGGAAACTATTCAAAATAGCCGTCGTTCGATCGAGAGCAGTCGTCGTGTATTTATTCTGCATTGTTCGGCAGGGAACTGCGCTTTTGTAACGTCACACCTCCGTAAATTCCCGGAAGATGACTTTCGTGCATCATTCGGAGAGAGACGTTGAAATGAATGGGATTTCCCAACAATTCCGCGAGGAGAGAGGCGTTCGGTTTCGAAGAACTTGTTCTTGGCTCTCGATACGGCTCGCGACTGTCGCTAATAACAATGAACACGATGTAATCGGGCTGAGGCGAGGAGGGGCCGGGGTGTTCTCGATTTATGGTGATCGATACCGAACCATGAAACGAAATGCAACGATGTTTTATCTTAAAGTAATATACTATTTGGTTTGTACACTGCATTTGTACGTATTTTTCTGTATACACTTTTCTAGATCGTATTTTCTACTCACGCAAGATTCCAGGTGGTTTAACACCTTGACTACGGCAGACTCTGAGACGCACCGACCATACTTCTTACTTCTTACTTACTTACTTACTTACTTACTTCTTACTTCTATCATACGGTAGAAATTCAGTTACGACATACGTTGAAATTTTGAGGGATGCATTTTTGTGAAAACACATTTCAATAATCAAACAACTGAATTTCACTATATTAAAACAATATTATTTATTTCTTCGTATTCTGAATCGAATTGCTACTATAAATATAAAAAAATTTAGTATTAAACATAATCTTGCGATTTTTAAAATTGCTGTATTTTTACGCATGGAAACGGAAAATGCCTTTCTGTTAAGCGAAAAGCCTGATTATTAGGATTTTCACCTTTTGATTTACAATCATGTACTCTACCTGAGCGGTATTTTTATAAAACTTGTTTTACTAAACGTAAATGAAATTTAGATATTTATTATTTATTAATAGAGAATTACTTACATAGGTGCTCTCAGTTTCAGACTGTGGGATACTCTTAATGGGGGAATACACTTTAGAGCGCCTAAAAAATAGTGTTTATTAGGAATTTTTTTCTTTCTTTTATGATATTATGTTCTATATTTAAACAATACAAAAAATTTTCTATCATAATGATTAATGTATTTTTTTTCGCAATATTTATAAATCTTCACAACTCCGCGCCACGCGCATCGTCAAGTTGTGTACGTCCTACAGCCTCTAATTTTCATCTGAAAT
Source organism: Agapostemon virescens (assembly GCA_028453745.1). Taxonomy (NCBI): domain Eukaryota; kingdom Metazoa; phylum Arthropoda; class Insecta; order Hymenoptera; family Halictidae; genus Agapostemon; species Agapostemon virescens. Next base: position 6,182,003 of record CM052087.1, read on the forward strand.
AGGAAAACAAAAGTTTTTTTTAACACTTTGACTGCCATGTCACCCATATATGCGTGACAGAATTATTTGTCCATGTTTAAAAATAAATTTGAACGTTAGTACAATCGTTGCATTTAATTTAGTTGATATCTGAAGACTACAAGAAGGTTGACAGATAACGATATACCATACATTTAAAGTTTTCAATCGCTGCTTCATTAAATAAGTTAATTTGATTTTATAGAATTTCTGAGGTCGCCGGTTGGGCAATTAACGTGTTAATCCTTATAAAATTATCTTGTCGATGAACTAAAAAAATTCCAACAAAAAGTACAAAAATGCAAAAATTTTTCGCTAAAAATGTCGACTTTATAATGTAAATCGAAAGATACAAATGCAACCATTTAGGATTTTTTTTAGTTCATCGACATTTTATCATTACCTAACGAAAAATCGCCTTAGGAGCTCAATTGGTCCAATAGATCGTTCTGTATCGTGTACACAAGATTCAGAAATATGATATTGAGAAAAATGCGTTTAAAGTTTTTCGACTGTTAGAGTAGTAGTTATTGAACACTTACTTCTGGAGGAAACTAATCCGTTATACCAGTGCCATATAGTAAGCCTTCTGTGGCTTCAAAAAATTTATTTTGCTCCATTTGGTGCATCCTACGAGAGATTCGTGCCTCTTTTGTGTTGCTTTGTCTGCGGCGTTCCTGTCTCCTTATGCGCTGCGCGTTGTTGCCCGATATTAATATTTAATACATTGATTATTTTTAATATAGCTGAGTAGCCCTCGTTAAAAATGCCAGCCGCAATAAAGGCGGAGATTTCGATAATTCTTGCTCCGGAATTTAGATGCTTTGGATTTAGGCGCCAAACCGTTGAATTGAAATTTTCATTGCAATTCTGTGTGTGTCCACCTAGACACCTGGTTAATAAATCCACCTTTGAAAGTTCTTCATATATCGGTTTTAAATGTTTAAGGACATCTGGTTGAAGTGGACTAGGATGATTAAAATTATCTAATTCACCTTTCGCTTCACCTTTGCGCCACTTGCACCTGACGCTTACCTGTTTGGCTAGCTGTATCTCCCAAAATACATAAAATTTTGCTCCGTAACTTTATACACGTATTCTAGACACATACTGGAATCAATTTCAAAGAAAAAAGAAATCGTCGGTTCTAGACGGAAGTGCAAAGACTGTTCGGAGAATAATGTACTGTTTCACAAAAATGCCCTGTAAGATATAGGTTTGGTAATCAGGAGAGTGGGGGAATATCTTGAGTCTAATCGTAATTAAGGGATGAGGCATTCAGAGTGAAGTTTGGAGATGAGTAATGACGAAAGGATGAGTCATTGGGGAAGGTTTTCAGACGTTTACGGTCGTCTACTGGTTTGGAATCGTTATCGGAATGTACCGATAATGCTACGAGAAGATTTTAGAAAATCTTAGCGTTGGTATACAACATTATTTTTGCAAAAATTTTTAATCGCCGAAGTTCACGCTCGCTTATGGCAGGTTTATGTAATTTTAAGCGAGCCCATGGACACGGACGGCATCGGAATCGGCTCGGTTTCACCGATCGCGCACCGACGCGGCTCGAATCGGATCGGCTCGGGCCGGGCTGGGCAAAAGCCGCGCGCGGTTAATTCGAAAACGTTTCTAACGATCTCTCCGGTTGATATTCCGTCGACGTCCGCGAAATGGTGGCTCGGACTGGCGAGTGTCCGGTCGCTTGTCGAATTCGATCACGTAGCGTTTTAACGCTTTACATTGAACGCAGCGCGTGCTCTGTGTAGAACGGCGACGCGGCTACGGGCCGATACGGATGTGTGTAACGAGCGGTACGCGTAGGAGTGTGGTACGCGCGCGCAAACGTGCGTGCGTACGCATAGAGACGAGACGTGGGTGTCGAGTTGTAAAACAAAGTAGTTTCCAGGGGAGGGAGACGTTCCACGGCTCGAGGCGGAATTTATAGAAGACACACGTCGAGGACGAACGAACGCGCAACCTTTCGGCGCCGCCGTCTGAATTATTTCAGGGCGCCTTTAACACCTTCCTCCTCGGTTTCCTCCCCTATGCAATCCAACCGAGATCACCGAGTCGCGATCGTTCAACGCGATCGCACGACGATCATTTCGACAAATCGATCGCTCGGATTCGAAAGCGAACGACGAGGGAGTCACGGTTTAATTTTACGATGATTGCCGTAGACGAACAGGACAAACGCGCCTGACGCAGCTTTTAGGTTTCGTTCGAGCTGCATGTCGGCGGTTTTCTGCGTTTGTGACAGAAATCGACGAGCAAAAGTGCAAAATCGTTTGTATACTCGAATTTGTTAAAATTATTGAGAGAAGAGATCGTTATGGTTCGATTTCTCTCTCGTACCATCGATGGAGAATATATTTCATACGCGCAAAGATCCGCAATCCAGCGATCATTGGCGCGGCGATTGTTTTATGATCGAAGCTGTCGTTATTGGAAAATTTATTAAAATGATTTCTTAGCCGCGAATCTTGATTAACAAGCTTTTGTTTTATTTTCTTTTTTTTTTTGCGAGTCTGTTAAGGACTCGTGTAGGAGTGATTGCTGGTAATTGTACGGTACAGGCGTGGAAAGCTTTCGCGCATCAATGGCCGCATTCTGCCGCCATTGTCAGCAATGCGATCTGGAAATTCGATTGCACAATGCAACCGGCGACGTCCTAACGAGCGGCCGTTGTCAAATGTAGCCGTGCCGGCGATGGTTGTTTATATTCTCCGAACGATATGCAAATCCGTCGCGACCTATGCACCTAGAAAGTGTATAATTACCGCGCCGCGGTATTTTAACGATATGTTAATTGTGCAATCGGTGTCTCATTGTAATTAAATTAGTAACTGCTGCGTACGCATACCGTTCGTACTTGCAGCCGGTGCAACGGCGAAGCACCGAACGGAATCACGAAACTCGTGAAATCGGACGATGCTCGGAACTTTCATCTGTTCCTCGCCACGAGCCACCGAACTGATCTTACAAGCAATAATCTTGCACCGATCACACGCACAATTTCTAATTGTTCACCGAAACGTAGTCTCAGCTTTCGCGACATTTACTTGAACTCGATAAAAATTGGAGCGGATCAACTTTCTGTGGATTTTATTCGAATCCAATTTATGTTCCGTGGAAAATCGTCGAGATCAATAAGAGTCCGGTACAGAAAAGTTTAAAAACATTTCTGTGGTAATTCTAAAAACTAGTTTCCTTCGTCAATTCGCAATTTGACCGCTGTAATCGCGTTTTGATTAATCCGCGATTTTCCTTAACCCTTTAACCTTAATCTTAGAATATTTTTATTCTACACTATACATTTCATCTTGTGCATACGAACTTTATTTACTATTACTCGTGTTTGCAGCGATTCAATTTTTACTGTTGAAATAAAGCAATATATGCTTGTTTATGCTTTCATTCACAAAAAAAAAAATGGTGTCTCCTTTTGTTTTTCAGGGAATCTTAATTTATTTCTTCTCCGATATACTTACACAGTAGATAGAAACAAAAAAATTACAACAATTTTGTATAGAGACTTAGCACACGTGTTAATTATTTTACCGCTCGCAGAAGAAGAAAGAAATGGTGCAATCAGCCTGAATATCTCAAACATTTACGAATTTCATTGACACAATCATAGCGATGTAAAGATTGTTTTAAATGGTACTGCAATTACTTGCAGTGTACATCACACAGCTTCTTTTAATGTATTGGGTTGTTCGGAAAGTAATTTCGTTACTTTTTTGTGAAAATGAAAGACAATTTTCGTATAATGAGCAAATATTTTATTAAATTATATATTAGCCATTCTGGTCCAATACCTTCTGCCATCTTTCTGGTACTAGCATGATTCTACGCTCATAAAATTTTTGGTCTTTGCTGGCAAAAAACTGATCGAGGTGGTTTTTGACCTCCTCATTTGAAGCGAAGGTTTTACCGTCTAAAAAATTTTGCAGTAACCGGAACTAATAATAATCCGAAGGTGCCAGATCTGTAGAATATGGTGGGTGTGGCATTGTATCCCATTCAAGCTGTAAAAGCTTTTGGCGAGTGGCCAAACTTGTATGAGGTCTCGCATTATCTTGGTGGAACACTACACCTTTCCTGTTGATTAATTCTGGCCTTTTCTGTTGAAATGCATCATTCAGTTTGTCCAACTGATGACTTTCGAATTAATTGTCGTGTTATCCGGTAAAAGCTCAAAAAAAAAAACGATTCCTTTAAAATCCCACCCAACAGACAGCATCACCTTTGTTTGATGGATATTGGCTTTGGAAATGCTTTGAGCCGGTTCATCATTTTTGCTCCATGATCTCTTGCGTTTGACATTCTTATATACAACCCATTTTTCGTCCCCAATAATGATGCGCTTCAAAAATGGATCATTTTCGTAATGTTTGAGAAGCGAATCACAGACGTCAACGCGACGACACAAATTTCTATCCGTGAGAACATGAGGAACCCATATATCGAGCTTCGAGGTTACACCCAGGCCATTCAAGTGGTTATAAACAGTTGAATTTGATAAATTTAACCTCTCACCGATCTCACGTGTTGTTATTCGCCGGTTTGCATCAACGAATGCCTTTATCGTGTCTTTATCAGCTTCAACAGGCCTTCCAAAACGTGGTGCATCTTCGTCATCAAAATTGCCGGATCAAAATTTTGCAAACCAGTTCTGGCACTGGCGTACTGTCAACGCACCTTCTCCATACACATCGGTTAATTTCTTTCTGGCTTGAACAGCATTTTTACCTTTTCTATAGTAAAAAAGTAAAATATGACGAAAATGCTGCTTATTGCTCTCCATATTTACAAGGGCACCAATCAAAAACTACTGCGCAGAATCAATTGGACTTTTTCACACACAAGCCTTGCTATATCAGCTCTCAAAAAATATAATGATTATGAGGCTTAAGTGTGAAGTTGGGTGCAAAAAAAAAAATACAATTAAATCCTCTGTCGGGAAAAAACGAAATTACTTTGCGACCAACCCAATAAATAGTACATTACAATACTATAAGAATACGTCCGATCACTTTGCAAACTGCAATTAATGTGACGGAGCGATGAGGATTCATCGATATTAAATAAAATAAGCGCTATTGCGCTGCTTGGGTCTTTTCGTACTCATTTAAAGAAAGCGCGGTTGCGCTGTTTTAGATTCTTCGACAGTTTCCATTTCCTCTGGGACTCATTCGGTTAATAACTCGAAAACGAAGCGCCAGATCACAAATTGGGAAAGGAAAATAGTCCTCGGAATAACCGTAGGAATCTCCTACGTGAAGTTTCTTTAGATTCTACGGGACACTCGGCGTAACCGTAAAATATGAAAAATATCAAGTTTAAAGTTGCAGGACGCTCGTCGATGATTTCCAATGAGATCGAAAGCGTAATGAAACTTCGAAATTGATGTAACGCGATTGGTTAGACGGCTTGGTGGCATCGAGAGGAGTCGCGGGACGGTTATGACGTCGTCGGTGCAAGCCCGATCGGCCAGGAACTTTCATCTTTTGTTCTCCGCGAGGGCGGAGAAGAAGAAAGGCGTCGAAGGCGATATGTCGAACGCGTCGGGTCCCGGACCTGCGCCCGTGAAAATCAATTGATATGTGTCACGATACTCCGAAAGCTTCCTTGAAAACGCACCGGATGCGCGAGGGGGTTCGTGGCCGACGGGCATTGTCTCGGGGCTCCCTCTTTCATCCGACCGACATGTCGAATGCTGGATGCATATCAATTTATGCCCCATCTCAGAATTCACTCTCCGCGCCGTAGACCCTCTTTCTCTCTTCCTTTCTCCTGCCTTTTCGTACTCCCGGCGCCTGCCTGCTTCACGTCCGGCGAGGCATTTCCTTTCGACAGCACGTATGTTCTTGCGATTCCCCGCGCACCGTCTCCGCGTCGCAAGTAAATCGGTTCTAGAGATTCCCCGAACCAAACCATCCTTACCGATGCCCAATGCACCGAGGAATCGTCGATTCACAACCAGAGAAGACCTCGTCGATCGTCCAGCTAAACGACGATCACGAGGCTGACATCTTCTGCTCGGATTTTCGGAGATGTTCCGGCGGCGGTAGCCATTTTAAAAGAGTAATATTTGAGAGAAAATTTTGCTGCAGTCGGAGGAGTCAGGCAAGCTGATCAACGTTCTAGTATGGAAACAGGCTATTTCTTCTGGAACTATTGAGAATCGAAAGATTTTAGTTTCTGTGACGTCTTTTGATCACAGGAATTGTCGTGTAGCTATGTAGAACGCTCTTAATCGTAGCTGTTCCAATTCACCTATGTTTTCCAGCAAGAAGTTTCAAACTTCTATCCGCATTTTTAATGCTTCTAATTCCCATTTGTAGTTTTGTAGATACACAATGTTAGATCCTTAGCCTCATTGTGCACGGACACAGTAGGTAGGATAATTTAGGATTGAATCGTATGAATAAACTCCTTTCCACTTCTAGGTTGTGGTGCTATTCAAATTCATGAATAACGAGACCGAAGGATTGACGTACCAGGTTTCTCGTGAATTATTACGTAGTAGGGACAATCCGTTCAGCATCGTCAATTTCTCAAGAGATAGATCAGAATCTATATTGATCTTCGTGGCAAAGAAAGTTATTCAGAACCGACAGTAGCATCGTCTACCTACGGCTACCGTCGAACGAAACTCCTTTCTCAATCGATCATTTCATGCGATTTGAATAGACTTTGATCCAAGCAGATTGGCCGTTCTGTGTCTAACGTAGAATCTATCGAGAGCAGCCTTCCCGAGTCAACGGACATCTTCCCGACATTTCTCGAGATGTTCGCGTATAGTACCGCGGAACCGAATCATCCCTCGTCACGGGGCCGCAAAACACAAGGTTTCACTCTCGCAAAAAGAGACGTCCGAGCAGCGGCATGACGCGATGCGGCGTCGCGCAATTAGGCGGCATGATTGATTAACGAATCGCTCAGCGAATAATGATAGAGAACGGAGGAGAGAACGGGGCGACGGCGTTGTTGTTGGCTGGGATAACGCGGAGAGGAGATTTCAGAGGTGGAAGAAGACGGAGGAAGGAGAAGATCGAGGGGACGGGGTGGTGGTATCATGCCGCCCCTGGCAGGTCGATCAGTATGCGTGGGAGTCGGCGGTTTCGAGGACCAGGAAGTGGGTGTTGCTGCACTCCATAATTCACCGGGCGTGCGCAGGCAGGGTCCGCGCGCGTTAAAAGAGGCAGCGCGTTAGCTGCCCGTGGTCCACGATCTCGAGACGTCCGGACGGATGAAGACGTCCGCGCTAACGTTTCAGGGGGCGAACCGCTGGAAAGATACAAATGCCGGCCGCGAGGCGAACAATTCGTCGGACAAGCTGGCACGCGTTTGCGTGAGCCCCTTGAAAAATCCCCTGGTTCATTCCCTTCGTACACGATACCGCGTTCCGCCATCTTGCATCATTTTCTTGCTTACAAAGACGCCTAGATTTTACCGGGAACGACGCTTTCCTTTCGCTCTCTCGTGATCTATAAGTGCCTCGATACTTTTGTATTTTACTACTTATTATTCCACTTTATTTAACACGTTGAGTGCGGCGCCGATTTTGCTATACAGGTAACCCTCCTATAACACGGTAGATAGGTTCCTAGAAAATGCTGTGTTGTGTGAAACCGTGTTGTACGAGACCCAGAGCAAATACAAAAAGGGGGGTTACGTTCCGAAAATTTATTAAACACAAATTCTTTTTTTTTAATTCTACATAAACAACTTAATTTTTATTAAAAATATAAACATATGTACAATACAGAAAACAAATAACACAAAATATTATTTTAATTTAATGCAGCTTTAATAAATTTCTTCGTGGTCGCTGCTCCGTATAATCATCCGAGAACGTTTTTTCGGTGGAATGATATCGCCTTCACTTTTAGAACTTTTTCCTTCATTTAAAGTTCTTGTATCTTCTTCCCTCTTTAAAAAATCTGTAATTTTACTTTGCTTGCTGGTTCATACCAGGTCATTGTAAATTTCTCGATATGGAGCTAGACAGTTTTGCAGCTCCCTTTTGAATTTTCAGCTTCTTTCAGCGGAGGGGTTTGCATTCAAGAAAAATGACTCGAGATTTTCAGCTAAGCTTAGGCCTTCTTGTCATTTTTTAATATTAAATTATTAACTGTACAATCTGCATCAGTGCTAATGTCCTCAGAATCGATTTGATTTACAGCTTTGGATGACATTTCCTTCAAATCCGCTTCGTCAACTTCTTCTTCCATTAATAAATCTTGAACGTCCTTAATAGCCTTGTCCACAAAACTTTTGCCTCGGATTGATTTATCAAGTTCTAATATGCCACCAATTTCTGTATTTTTAAGACGGCAAGCCTCGCCACGGCTGTAGAAGTACAGTGTTGTACAAAGGTTTTTGCAATTTTCTTATCGTGTTAGAGCGAAACCGTGTTGTAGGAGGGTTCCCGCAATTTATGAATCGTGTTATAGCATAACCGTGTTATAAGATGCTGTGTTGTAGGAGGGCTACCCCTGTACTTTCTGCTCAGGCGGCAACGCGTGAGCACTTGTGGCTAACGCCAATCTAGGCCGCGCGACAAGTAGACGTATTAAGAAATTTCTAAAGAAAGAAGGAAAGGCGCATAAATATTCGAAAATACTGTTCTGAATGTTATAGCACGAACACAAAAACGTCCGGACGCAAGTTATCGAGGAAACTCACGAAACAAGTTGCTACTTACTGTAATATGTGCAAATCTCAGCAATATCTTTGCTTAAAATGTTTTGATAAACTTCACTAAATTTTAATATAAATTTTCTAATTGTCATTAATAATTTGACCCTTAACAATGCCGGTCTCATGCACCGATGTCGACCAGATAAAAATTTCGCTGTCGGTCCCTAGAATTCACACCGTCCAAACGAAAAGTCTACTGTCAGTCCCCAGAGACTGACGTAGCACTCAACGTGTTAACTATTTTATTACCAACTTTCTACCAACGTGTTGCGAAAGCAACGCATAATCGACAACATCAAGCGTATAAATAAAGTACCCGATATCTCGTTTATGAGAAGACGGTCAACATTGAAATATACGCAAAGGCGTATAGTAACCTGACCTTGGAACGACCTCGGCCGACATGTTCGCGAGTAATCGAAAAGGGTGTTCACAGAGAGCGGGTCGGCGAATAAAGAAAATGAACACCCCGATCGGATAATTTACGATCGTAATACGAAGAAACCCTGACAAATAACAATACGGATGATAAATTAATTAAGGCCAACAGAGTTAGGTGGGACTCCGGAAGATTTACCGTCGCCTCCGCCAGCTGCCATTTAATTAACGACCGGCGTTCATACGGGGAGGACACTCGATTATGGCTGCAGCGCGCGATCATCGGGGCCCTGGATATTTACAGCGTTCGTTTACCGTGCTCGATGCGGCGCGGCGCATGTCCTGTCGGGCATTAAAGTCTCCGGAGAGACTTTGTCGCTGTGGGTATCGCGATCGCGCTTTTCCGACCGCTCGTATACCATTCGTTCCGCTTTCGAGTTCGCCGCGGGCTGAATCTTCGAGCGTAATTAGAAAAATCGCAATCGGAATAATACCCGCGATTGTACGAGCGGAGGGTTTTCGATTTGCGTGGCCGCGAAACGATACTCGTGATCTCGGTCACGAATTAAAAACTGTTTCGCGAGATAAGCCTCCGGAAAGAGAAGCGCGCGATCGTACGGAGGGAGCGGGCAAAGTTTCGATTCGAACCTGCGGCGGCGGAGGCTATCTGCGATCGTGCCGGCAACCAATTACCTTTCTTGAACCGGAAAACGTCGGGTCCGCACGGTGGAGAACAGTCGAAGCCTCAAATTATAAATCAGATGATAACCCCTCGGCTCTATCGTTCGCTGTCTCTGTTCGGTCGTGCCGCTTTCAGAGCAGAAAGACAGAGACCGAGACGCCGTTCCCGGCGGATCGTGAGGGCTTTTAAGCTCATACATCACCGCGTGGGTTACGCCTCTTGTATTTGCTTAGTCGTGCGATCGGGCAGGCGCGGATAACCGCGGAGATGAAACAATTAATTATCCGAACGAAACACCACCGTGGGCCAGATGTTTCTGCTCGAAGAGCTGCTCGTTCCCTTTCTTCGACGGACCCGGCATCGTCTTCCGCCGCGCTTGTCCCGGTTACCATCACTGCTCCACCGTACGCGCCGCGAACAATCATCGACAAATAATTACACCGTCGATCTCCACAGAAATTTATAACTTTGTACGATTGCTTCTTCCACCGATGAAAGTTCTGCCGAATTTCATCCCACTTTTTCGCTTTAACCGTTGTATCGTGGCATTCTCTGCATCGCGAGGTACGAGAGTGGATTCGTCGACTTTCTCCGTTTATAACAATTCACCACTTTCTTTTCTTATTAATTTTAAGTTCGGTCGCTATACCTAGCGTTGGATAGCGACGACCGAGTTAACATTCGAGTTACGAAACTTTTAAAATAGTGGAGTTTCTGCTGTAGCTTATTCATCGATCCGATTTTGCACTCTGTTACAATTAATGACGGAGTATATGAATTTCTATCGATTTCCTTTTGTTGTAAATCGTATGGACACTTTTTATTTTCTATAAAGACTCGCAATCTAGTTGCAATCATATGTTCTTCGTTCAGAAATTATGCGCATTAACACTAAGCACAGCGGGTCTAGTTATTCTAGTATGTTTTAGTATACTCTGGAATATTATGATGCATTCTAGTACCTATTATTCAATTCTTGCACATCCTGGTGCATTTAATATGTTTTTGTATTTTCTGGTAGATTCTAGCATATTGTTGTATATTCAGGTATCTTATGTCATATGTTCGTATATTTGGCTCTATTCTACTATATTCTTGGTTATTCTAGTATGTTTTTGTATATTCTGGAATATTATGGTGATTTCTAGTGTATTCTAGTCCATTCTGGTATATCCTGCTGAATTCTAGTATAATCTTGTATATTCTGGTATCTTATGTCATACGTTGATATATTCTGCTTCATTCTAGTATATTCTGGGATCTTCTAGTATATTTTTGTATACTCTGGAATATTATGATGCATTCTTCAACATCCGAGTCAATTCTTGTATATCCTGGTGCATTTTAGAATATTATTGTATATTCTGCTTCATTCTAGTATAATCTTGTAAATTCTGGTATCTTATGTTATACGTTGATATATTCTGCTTCATTCTAGTATATTCTGGGATATTCTAGCATATTTTTGTATACTCTGGAATATTATGATGCATTCTAGTGCCTATTAGTCAATTCATGCACATCCTGGTGCATTTAATATGTTTTTGTATTTTCTGGTAGATTCTAGCATACTGTTGTATATTCAGGTATCTTATGTCATATGTTGGTATATTCGGCTCTATTCTAATATATTCTTGGTTATTCTAGTGTGTTTTTGTATATTCTGAAATATTATGGTGATTTCTAGTATATTCTAGTACATTCTGGTATATCCTGCTGCATTCTAGTATAATCTTGCATATTCTGTTATGTTATGTCATATGTTGGTATATTCTGCTGTATTCAAGTGTATTCTGGGATATTCTAGCATATGTTTGTATGCTCTGGGATAATATGGTGCATTCTTGAACATCCGAGTCAATTCTTGTATATCCTGGTTTATTTTAGGATATTATTGTATATCCTGCTGAATTCTAGTATAATCTCGTATATTCTGTTATGTTATGTCATATGTTGGTATATTCGGCTTTATTCTAGTGTATTCTGGGATATTCTATCATATTTTTGTACACTCTGGGATAATATGAAATGAGATTCTATATTTTGCAATTACCGAAATTATAAAATTGCCTTTGCAGAAATCGATTGCATAAGTTTCTTTATCATGTATTCTAACAAAAATTGCACAAAATCTAAATAAATAAAATCTTGTCATTACAAGATTCTACTATCCAATTTTAATGCTTTGTAGGTTTAGTGTTAAGATTGTAATATTTTTGACAGTTTGCACACATTATTGCGAATAATCTCGCTAATTCGAGGTTGGACCGAAACGTTTGGTTGCAAATCGTTTTAGGGAAACGTTTTGGGGAACACGTTTCGGGGATGTGAAAAGCGGATTTTCGAACGCGACCGCGAACAATCGTGACGCTATCGGTCGAGAGAAATTTTGCATTCTGATAGGGACTTTCACTGTACCGTGTAATCTTGCAGCGTTACACGTCCACGGTTCGCGTGGAATTTTAGGCTCGAGTCACTTTCGCGTTATCCCACATCAATGCCGCGTAACTTGTCATAGTTGTGTTCTGCTTCGGGCGACACGGCAAGTAGATAAACAACCGGATTGGAACTAGCAATTACGCATTTGTTGCGGACGGCACCGTGGATCCTCGTGTCTTTTCAACAACTTCACGATGACACGATCCTGCGATTCCTGGACTCGCGAGAAGTTTCACGGTTTCGACAATCGTCTGCTTTAATGAATCCTATTACGAGCGGTAAATGCATCTTCAGCTCCCGCAGTTTCTACTAATCTTCCTGTAAAAAACGGTTTCTCTGTCGTGCACTTGGTAGCTCTCGAAATGCGCCCGAAGGTTAATACCGCGAAGTCGCGTTAAATGCAGCCGACTTGAAATTCCAAGCCTCTAGAGGGGATAATACTTTGGCAATTATGCTGTAGTCGTTCGAACGGTTCAAACGACTTCTCCGGGTTCCGCACCGTGCATCGTCGAGTCTTTTCGACAATTTCATGATTGTTGCGATTCCGCGGTTCCCA
>CM052087.1:6211410-6227009 GCA_028453745.1 Agapostemon virescens
CCGTTGAAATCTGAAATGTCGCTGAAAGTAAGTTCTGCATTAATTAGCAAATTTATTATTACTTTATTAAACATGGGTGTATGCACAATAATGTTTGCTATAACATACAACAACAAAAACAGTGTGTATATATGTAAAAAAACACGAGTGACCTTGGAGAGATAATTAAAAAATTACAATTTACAAAAAACGATTCTTCCATCCGATTCATCTTTTGAAACCATTTAGATTACGTTAGCAACATGTTTTGTATTTTCAGAGGTAGTAAAGATATTTAGGTGTCCTGTTTTAGACAAAACACCCTGTATAAGATGACATCCGCGGAAGCCACTTAAACGTTGCTGCGCTTCGTACGGTAGGCTGTTTTGCACTGCTGCGTCCTCGGGGCTCGCAAAAATTGTCTTTCAAATAATAACTCGAAAAGAAATCGCAGTAGAGCGTTGATTACGCGATTGGGACCGAGACGAAGTATTCTCGTAAAATATTTTAAAGTATTTTAAAGTAAAGTATTTTCCCCGGCAACGCCTTACTTCCTCCTTTTCCTAAATTGTAAACTAGAATATATATTACGGTAAAATACAGGCTTCGAACGAAACGCAAAGGCGAACGTCGAAGGGTCGATCTTCGTATCCCAGAAGACTGGTCTAACCGATCCCGGCAGTTACTCCCGATCCAATTAATTCCCTGGAACAGAGCAAACAGAACATTCTGTCAGCCTTCCGAGTAGATTCCTTCGGTAACCCTCTAATATGCCTCATAATGTTCCTATTGGCGATCGAGGCTCGTAAAGCAGAGCGACGTGGATGTTCTGTTAACGGTACCCCTATCGAACCGATTTCCACAGATTCCCTTTGAAGAGCAGCGAGTCGGACGGTTCCCTGATGCTCGTGATCTATTCGTTACCGTTTAGAGGCGCTAGGTGCTCGTAAACTCTCATCAGAGATCGAATCGAGCGTGCTTGCCAAGTGGAAGAAGTGGTACTGGAAGCGGCGGGTTAATTCGCGAGTGATGAGCTGCCTCGGCGAGTCCGAGTATCTTTTCCCTCTCCGCGGCGAGGTTGTCCCTGTTCCGCGCTAGCGTACCCCGCGATTTCACCTCTCTGTCTTCTCCGTTCGGGGTCCGTCGGTGACCACATTCGCCGGGGCCCGCTCGTACGTACACGCTCTCGAGTCGGACCCGTCGCGGTGTCTGCGCCGCGTCGGGTTCCCACGGACGGGACCGGGAGGAGTTCTTTCGAGTTTGAAAACACGGCAATCAGTGTAACTGCTTCTGCCGCAGAGCGCTATGCGTACATACATATGTATATCCGCCCCATCCCGCGCCAAGAACATTGTGCGGTCGTGCATTTTCTTTCTCGGCGGGCAGCGCGACGTCCCCCGTACTCGTACACCGTTTTTATCGGGCCCCGTTGATTGCTCGCATTGACCGACCTCCTTCGGGACCGCGAGATCTCCGACCGCCTCGAATGTTAGACACGATGCTGTAAACTTGTCCCTCGGTTTCATTCACCACCGGATCCGACCGGCCCGCGCAGACTCGGGTACTTTATACCCGACCGCGGGCCCCACCGGTAATTTACAGCGCGGCCAATCGTGTTGCGGGTTCACGGGCCCGAATTGCCAGCGCCGCTGCTCGTTCTACTTAACGCTGCGCCTACCGAGCACCGGTCGACACGCGTTGCCTTGCGAAAACACTTGCGAATCGCAGGGTGTTCCAATATTGTTCGAGTTCCTGCAAATAGGAAATTTCCGAGGATATTCTCAGTTTTTCCTTTGCGAAAACATCATACGCGCCTTCGTTTTCGAGTTATCGACACAAAATGTGGACCAATCGGGTCGCGACTACGGCGTGCGGATTCCGGCTGGACGATGGGTCTCGCCGAACAGGGGCGTTGTCGTTGCCCGGGGACAATCTCATTGGTCCCCATTTTTCGTCAATCATTCGAAAATGAAACTACGAATCGTGAATAGGCAAAGGAAAAAGATTCTCGGAATAACGCAGAGAGTCGCCTCTCCCAAGGAATTCGAGATTGCCCTTAACCCTTTTGCTACGAGAGTCCCGTCCTCCAAGGTGCCGTTACTGAACGGAAAATCGCGTCAGAAATATGCACAGTCCGCGTGGTTTCTGTATGTACGTTTTTCCAAATCTGAAATAACAACCTTGCTGAATAAAACGAGAGCAATTTTAAGAAGTGATTAAACCAATATGTCAATGAAATCAACAAAAAAATATTGTCATCGACTGTAAATGGCACTTGTATACGCATCATTTGAATGTCGCATATACAGGGTGAGTCACCAAACGTTTGCACTTCAAATATCTTTGTTGTTTCTAATGATACGTAAAATATGTTAAAGACAATGTTGAATGATACAATGGGGCTGACACGATACTATAAAAAATTTTGTTTTTATGTCATTTTCTTAGAGATATCAAGGTCACCTTGACTTTTTTAAAATAGAACCACCCTTTTTTAAACATCTACAATGATAGTCCGTTTCATTAGGAATTCAGTGACTATATTATTCCAAGGTCTTTCAAGGTGAAGGACAGAAAAAACGTATAAGATTTAGAATATGAAAGCAGAATACGTTTATCATGGTTGAGACTTGTAGTAAATAGTAAACATACTATGGTCGTAGTTAAAGTAAGCATGCTAAGGTCCTTCAATGTTACTGTTATTCAGCATTCTTATTTA
Source organism: Agapostemon virescens (assembly GCA_028453745.1). Lineage (NCBI taxonomy): Eukaryota > Metazoa > Arthropoda > Insecta > Hymenoptera > Halictidae > Agapostemon > Agapostemon virescens. The sequence goes on from CM052087.1 coordinate 6,214,109, forward strand.
CTATCAGTATGTTTCCAAACGCGATTTCGCTATGTCTTATTCAATGACTGAAAAGTGTGATACGATCACGATTTACTGTGAATGTAGACAAAATGCAGTGCAGGCCCGATTACTTTACGAAGAAAGCTACCCCGAGCGAAACACTCCTTCTAGATAGACTTTCATTAATACGTACAGGTTGTTTCGAAGTACTGGTCTAATACTGGTACTAAGAACGTTGCAGACGGGCCACGAGATATCTCGTTTTCATGTTTTTTACAATTCAATCTACAACTTACGCAACCATCGGCAAATATTTTAGTTACGTTACCAGGGTAACGAAGCCTCTCCCATTCTTGAGACAAATGATGAGCGAAATAATTGAATGTTGACATTCAGAGCATGTAGCGTTTCGAAGCTCCATGATTCGCCGTATTGCGCCGTACGCGATGTGTTAAAATAAATAAAAACGACAAGGTTAGATTTATTTATCGTTTCTTCGGTCTCTTACGAAAGCGTCTTCGCAGTTTCAATAACCGTAGGATAAAGAAAGCCGGGAACCGGTGATTTTGATCGGTGGTGGGTAAGGTTTAGCGCGAAGCATTTGACAACGGGCGACGGCACCGCGGCGCGAGCACGTTGGCGACAACAAAGCCCCGGGGCAGACTTGTCAAGGGAAGCTCTTCCGAGAAGACAGCGGCGCGTCGCGTGTCAAAGTACCACGACGGCCGGGCAGATGACGAATGCATCATTAAAAGTCGTAACGATCTCTCGTCTCGGTTCTCCGGATGTGAAAATGTAAGAGGCGAGCGGAAGTCTTCCCTGTCGGCGGACGGAGCACGTCTCGATGATTCATTCGATGAAACGCCGTCCCCTTTGGCTCTAAGCTGACGACCCGGTGACTAACACCGGCAACCGTGGCGTGTCGCGGGGGCCAATACCGACTTGCTTGGCTGTGGTATCGGCATCGGAGTCGATGGCGCAACATAGGCTTTATTCTCGACTTTTACACGCGACTCTATCTGCCGATGTAAAATCGCTAGACGCACGGACAGACGGCGAGGGAAAGAGACGGAGGAGAAAGGACGAGAGAGAGAGAGAAAGAGAGCTAGAAAGCGAGAGAGAGAGAAAGAGAAGCCCCGTGGTTCGCCGCGTGAGCGGTGCACGACGGTGGCTCTAACAGTCTCGTCTACGCGTGGGTGGAGACCTTCCACGAGATACGCCACGGGAAATACGTGGCAGTCGCGGTGGTAGGCCGTAATCGAATCGGCGGGTAATTACTCGATAGTCGCCGGTGTCATTCATATATCTCCGGGGCGAATTGGTGTGTGTCACATAAGTAAGCGGAGCAAGTAAATAAACGGCCGCCGCGGATTTGTGCGCGCAACAGGCCGATCGGTATCGGCTCGCAGCACCGATCGTATCGGGCAGCGCGCGGGCGTCGCGTAAACGGCGATAAGGCGAGAACTAGCTCGTAAGTTTCCGCTTCGCGGCTCGAAACCAAAGCGTATCTCCCCTCGGACCTCCGCGCGAGGCTTGTTACCCCGGCGGGGCCTAGCCGAGCTTTGCACGAGCCAGTCGATCTCTTAATTGATAGACGAGGGGGCGGGGTACATTGTTCCTCCCTCCGCGAGCGGCCGGGGCCCGTTGCTTTCTCGGATATTGTTTCGCGGAAATTTATTCGCTTTTTCGAACCTATGTACGCGACTCGATTACTCGCCGGAACTTATCTTTCCACCGAGCGATTGCGCAAAAGGCTCTTTCGAATGATAAAAGTACACTAACCGCTTCATGGGAATTCTTCGTACACAATCGTGCCTAGCTCTCGGTTGGATAATCGCGTGTTTTTCCAGACTATGATTGTTTCATTGTAGGCATCTGTCGCTTGGCATTAGTCAGCCGCAGACTCCGGAACTCCTGGCAGAACCGAGGATCGATCCACGCAACAGGAATTATGTAAAATCTTGGTATTTTGTTCGGTTGAGAAAGATCCTGGAACTTGCGCTTCGGGAGCCTCTGCTCGGTGGCATTTTCTATAGATCACAAAGATTATACGATGACCGTCTAGACAAGATCGTGTAGGCGATTGGAATTTCGTCGTTCCCACATTTACTCTGTTCGCGATACCCGCGAAGGTTTCGGACGATTGCGTATTTTCTCGCGAAGAGGCTAAGTGAAGCGAAATGAGAGAAGCGCGCTTTGGGCACGTCCACTTGCGATGTTCCCCATGTTCCTTCAAGATATTTTCTACATAGCAGAGACCGAGAAAAGTCCTTGAGAAATCTCTAAAAAATATATGCTCCATCACACTATATTTTGGATTTCACTGCTAAACCCATTTCAGTTCAATCACGGATCCAATCGCAACATGATCGACCATCGGGGGTTGTCTCATTGTCCACGATGAAATATTGAGATTATTTACCCTGGGGGAGACGTCTTCAGGATATTCATTCATGCTCCTTCGATATTCTTCGACTCAGAATACAACAGTTCGTACTCAGTGTGCGTATTGATGTACAAACTCTAGGGGCCAAGTATTTGATATTGAACATTAGGATTTAAGCGGTAACCATCGAGCATTGTGACACGGAGAAAGTTGAAGAAAGATCGTAATACCTGAGAATCGAGTACTAATCCAACAATTCTACCGTGCGTTAGAATCCTCCGTACAACTGAGGAGCATGCGACTGTTGCAAAAGATCAACGCTATGCTACGACCGAATAGAAAATAGACGATAGTAAATATACAATATAAATAAAATAAATATATAAAAATATATAAATAATAAAACAATCCGAAAATCGTCAGAAGAATACAAGTCTAAACTTCAAAGCAGAAGTGCGAGGAGTCACCGTAAATAGAAATCAGCAGATCGTTATCGTTCGGAAAGACAACCCCCGAGATGTTGCAGATTTTCGGGCAGCACCGAGGACGCAGTCGGTACAATTTCAGTTTCCGGTAGGATCTGTGCTCGAGAGCGGGGTTAGCATAAATCATCGTGGGAGTATAATAACCTGAGATCGCGTGAGCCGGTGCGAACGCAAACGGTTCCAGCTCCAGGTAGATCCGTGGATCGCGATGTCCGAGGCCGGCCGGTCGCATCTGCATCTGAATCCGCATCTAATATGCGATTGCCCAAGCCCGAGGTGGCTTCCTCCCCGGTGGTAAGCTCGTTTCCGCTGACCATTTAGGGTCAGCGGGGGTTGGCAGAGGTCGTGTTCCAATTACTCAAGATCCGAGGGCACCCACCTCCACCTCCACCTTCATCTCCATCTTTGCCCTCGTGTTTCGCAGCCGCGAGGATGCAACACACAAGCCCGAGACGACAATCGAGAGGTGGGAGGACAAACGATCGTTTACCTACGTGTGTCGCCTCGCCTCGCCTCGCCGCGTCCCGCTCTTGCCTCGCGCTGCCTCGCCGCGCCTCGCTGCAGGCCCCGATCGTATTATGTTGTATACGTGTGGCATCGGTCGTTTCGCCACCGCTTCGACGGGAACCCGCGGCGAGGAGACTCTCTCCCCGCTTCGACGTAATTTGATTTCGTATCAACGACCCATTGTCTACCGTCTCTTCATAAACTTCGGCCCGGCGAAGAGCTTGGCGACGTCCGGCTGCTTTAACACCTCCGTGGCTGCGTCTACGATGCGCACCGTGCCCCTTTCCTCGGGTTCCTCGCCGATTCGAGGGAACCGATTGGACGTCTGCTGGCGTCGAGCTGAGATATTGCCGTTGCAGTCCGCTCGCATAGCGTACTACACTGTCGCGCGATGCACTCGACGCGAACACGCCGCTGCGCGCGCGAACGTTGCAGCAGAAATTAACCCTCTATGGGCCGAATTTTTGTTTTTAATCAAAAATAAATTGAGGGAACGAAAAATCAGAAATTATACACCTATATATATTCTTAATTATATTATTTTTAATTAATTATATATATTTTTTTTCGTTTAACACGTTGCCGCACACTTTTAATTTGACGATCGTGCGCAGAAACACATTTGTCTCTAGATGCCCAAATGTTCTGAAGCGGTAAAGCATGAGAAAACGCATAAAAGAACAATTAATATGCTGTCTTTCATGCTATTCCTTTTTTTCGATGTATTACTCAATAATTAACAAGTGTATGCGTTAGTACACTTCGTACTAACGCTGTTCTTCTTTTATTGATTAAAATGTGCACGACAGTTATAGCCGTCGTTTGCCTACATATCGGCAACACATTTGCGGCAACGTGTTAAACAATTTTATTGCAATATATACACTATATTACTTTCAGGTAACAACAGTCTATAAAATTTGCACTTGGCATGGCACTTGTAAATGGACATAAAAAAACAACAGGCAAAGAATTGTTCGTTTTCATTCATTGTAGCAGCAATGGGTTTTGCTGGATCACATTGCAGTGCATACATATTGATATAGTCAACTATATTGCTTACAATTTCCTTGTCAAATAGTTTTCGAAAATAGGTCACAGTAGAATGGGGTGCTTCGGGGACATTAGGGCAATCTCCTTTCCAAGGGCAATAACAACTATTATTATTCGTCTGGGATAGTGGTTGCCAAACAATTCTTTGTGGTCCTGCATCTTCCTCATCTGACGAGGATTGAGTACTAAATTCTTCGTCACTGTCAATGACATTTATCCGTCGGCGGGGAAATACTATTACATCTTCATCGGACTCGGAATCTAATAAGAAATCATCGGATCTATCACCGCTAATGCGTCTAATTCTAATTCCTCTGTTATTTCTATCTGATTTTGTATTCATATTTTAGGTATATGATGTATAAATCTGAAAACAGGAGACAGCACAAGCTTTATCCTAAATGTACCGAAATCTGCCATAACAGCCCACTGTAACCTCAAAGTTACAAAAGTGTATCATAAAAAAACAGTAACAAATTGAAAATTGAAACGCAAACAAATAGGTTTATAAATTGATCATAAATAATTGATATACGAACCCAGAGCTATTATGTGCACTATTTTTAGTTTGGTAATCACTGACAAAAGCACAAATAATATCAACTGGATCAAATGGTTTCGCTTATTTTTACTGCAGACAGTTTGCACAGCATTTATTTTGTTATTTCAGGTTGATGAGCCTAGCAACGGTCATAAATATTAATATCGGTTGTCTTGGCAACGTTATAGAATTAAGATTTATACGTCACCTCATGAAAAACGTTATAGTTATTTAGTAAAATGTCGATAGATTAAAATGTGACCTGAAAGTTACACGGGTCCATACAGGGTTAATTCGATGCTCGCGTTGGCTCCTGACGACGCACGCTGGTTCCTCTCTATGAAATCCATGGAGTCAAGCCGAAAATTTTCGTTTCGCGAAATTAGGCAAAATTAGGTCTCCTTGCAACGATTGCCGCTGCAGTTCGAATTCACAGCGTCACGTTATGCATTCAACGTCGCACGTTGACATTCGCGTACAAAAGATTTGAAACTGTTCTGATAATTTTTAACGCGTCAGCAGAGCGAAATTCTGCTTCCTCGTAAGCTGAGATATTGCTGCTGTAGTCCGCTCGCACTGCGCGGGTGAATATTGCTGTATGGCGATTACTACGACGTTGGTGTTAATTTAAAACTCTTCTTCACAAAACTGGAACCTGAAACCGAGTTTTATGCATTTATGACAAATTTGAGTAGGCGATACACGAGATAAAGGTTAATGGGCATGGAAAGACAGTAAGAATTGCAATTTCTTATTTGTAACTTGTAAGAATTATTGAGAGAATCGATGTCTTACAATTTTATTTTGTGCGAAGTTTCGCAGTTTAACACTAAACTTACCACAGTGGGTCGAATGATTCTTTTTTTATTATATATTGTACTATTATTGAAGTTATAAAACTGCATAGGAATCGATTCAATACATTCCTTTATTCAATTATATATTTTAACACGTTGAATGCCACGGTGGTCACCGGTGACCGGCGCCATTGCGTCGTTTAAGAACGATTATCATTAAATTAACGGCACGGAACATCGATTTATTATTGTGAAAGTTAACTAGATTGTAGTACAAGGTGAGAGCTTTGTTATACAGTAACTAACAATTCTTTTAAATAAAACTACACAAAATTCGCTCGGCATTCAACGTGTTAATGAAAATCGAATAAATTCTAAATAAACTATATCTTGTCATTTTTGCAAGACAATATACGCTAGTGAATTTTAATGCTCGGTAAGTTTAGCCGTTAACTATTCTTTAGGAACACAAAACGTCGACCCTCCGCGACGCTTTTACGGCCAGCAAGCGCGGGAAAACCACGTTACCGAGCTTTATGCGAGACACAAAACGATTCGACGATCAAAGAGCTGACTTCCAGCATCCAGAATTTCACAAGAGTGTCTCTCTGTTACTGCGTCGATCATGCCTTCCATTTTTCGTAGCAATCGACACGGATTCCGTCGTAAACCACCGCCAACAGTGCGACCCGGTCTATCCTTTCATTTACGACTGGTTCTCCCGATTCATCGCGATCGGAATCCCAGCGAAACGAAAAGATAGACCGAGCGAGGTCGCTTTAGAAACCATCTGGGGCAATAAATAGTTGTATCGAGGATACCCGTTTCCGGGGAGCAGGATCTCGGGACCCGTGTGAACGGGAGCCCGGGTCGTTTGTGGACCCGCCGACGGTGCCTGCGAACCTCTTCATCCGATTTTTCATCGACCTTCCGAGAGAGCCCACGGTTTTTTGGACGTCGATCGTGAAGTATTTCGGTCGGACCCGACGGTGTTACGAGGCTGTAAAAAAGGAAAGCCGCGCGAATCGACGGCCAATTAAACAGAGCCATTCTTTGCGGCGAAAAATATTGATCGTAAAACGTCGCGTTACATCAACGGTTAACGATCGTCCCCCGCCTTCTGTTCTCCGCGTATCCGGCCCGAGAGCGACGATAAATTAGTATTAAAACTGTAAAAAGGTACTAGGACGTTATGCAGGAAACGCGATTAGTTTAAACAATATCCTACCTTGATTTTGTTCAAATTATCGGGCGAGAGACGAGGGAAACATGAACACGGAAACTCTCTTTTGCGACGATCCTAATCTTTTTTCGACCATGGCGTCCTGGTACTATTTTGCATAAAATAACAGGAGGATTCGATCCACAGGAAGGGCCAAGAGGCTTTTTGTTTAAAACAACGGTACAGCGAAACGGGCACGCGTTTTTGTACCGACGAAGCAAATATAATATTGATGTACATAGTCATCGTCAGTACGCTTATTTGTTCATCGATGCATCTTTTTACAATTTTAACTGAAAAATGATATTTCTCGTTACAGGCACGTGAAATTGTCTTTAGACGAATTTCGTTAAATTCGTGTCATTCAATTCCTTTTCTATTCATTTTTCCAACCTCACACAAAATAAAGGTTAGGCTTCCGGGATTGATATCGAACCCTACGCAGTGTGAGAAATAACCATGCAATTATTTAACCCTTAGAGTACGGAGTCTATTTTGTAACATAAAGAACAGAGTGGGGTCACCAAGGTTCCCCACAGAAAAATTGTTTTGTATTGTTTATAAGTTGGCATATTAATATTACAAAGACTGTTAGTAAATTGAAAAACGATTATTTAATTAAATTTACCGCATTTATTTTTAATAAACAAATAAAATACTATCCACTTTCAAACATTTCATGTTTTGACATAAAATAAACTTATAATTATAAGTAAATTAATAATAGAATGCCACTAATAAGTTTTTATACAGTATTTAAAATAAAACTCGACTACCTAAAGGGAAAAAGAGAGAAAGAAATTATTTACGAAGTTATTAAAAAAAAACTAATATCCCCCACTCTGTACTCTAAGAGTTAAAACAATTTTTACATCACCGTATTAGCACTTAAGAAATTATTAAAAATTTAAGTGTCGCAATTAGGAGCAATGGTTGTAATCTTATAGAAAGCGTGTCTCGAATTTTGAAATTAAAATTGCAGAGAGTGCAGAGGGTTAATTTGATAAGCCGTTTGTTTCCCTGTACGATGGGAACCGTGGAACTGTCGGGCCAACGTTGTGGACCAATGGGAATAAGTATTTTTGACAAAAAGCGAATTTCACAAGAACGGTTCTCGGTTCGCGAGGAAAGGAACGGCTCTCGTCTCGTCTCGTCTCGTCCCGTCTCGTCTCGCGCGAGCATAACGGCGAGAGTCGCCCACGCCGTTTCCAGCCATGATCAAGGAACAATGTATAACAGTTTCTTCATGGTTGTCTCGTCAAATCAAGTATTAGTCATCTGCCAGGAACGAGATTCAGTGAATGTACCCGGGCGCGTTCGCTCGCGCACCTTTTCAAGCCGGGGTCCCGGTTTCCGGTTTCCATTCCCTTTCCTGTGAATCTCACCGTCGAGGCGGGCCCCGGCTATTGCAAAATTATCGCCGCCGCGGAATCGTTCATTCCCACCGACCGCGGCCGCGGACGTTTCTCGATTCCGCTCCGAATAGAAATGTCTTCGATTGATAAATTGCACGGCCCCGCCGCGGGAAATAATTCAATGGCCGTTTCGGAATTGTTCAATGCGAAATCCTGCGGGTTTTCGCTAATTTGTGAGTCATGAGCACTTCCCTTCCGATTTTTGTCAGCGACCGGTTCGATCTGAATATAATTGAGAAACAACGTTGAATCAATTTCGTCTTCGAACGCGACCCTACGAAACTCGATAACGAAACTCTTATTCAATCGCCACGTAAAACTGCCGGGCTAAAATTATGCGATTGCTCCGTAAATATTCTTTTAAGGACACGGGAAGTTTTTAAAAATCAAGATAGATGGTTCTGTTTATTTATACATTTTTTAAAAATATATAGAATATTTTAATAACTACAAGGTTCATCAAATACTGAAATATTTTCGCAGAAGATTGTCATACGATCCTTGGATATTATGCTACGCGCTATGACTTTAACCACTTGCGCTGGCAAAAGATTCACCGACGCGTGTACCAGAAAGGTCCAGTGTAACTCGCTGGGAGGCGTCACACAGTGTTCGATGCCTCAGAGAAATCGGAAAAAGATTTATATTTTCTAAACTAATTTATTTTAGACTTTAAATATTTCAGAATTAAAATTATATAAATATAATTTCGTCGTTTTTGTTTCTGTGACAATTGCATGATGACGTACGTACCACGTCGTTGGCGATTCTGTGACAAAAGCATTACGACGTGCGTGGCACGTCTTTCCAGCGCAAGTGGTTAAATATATGACCAGATAAACTCAATACGACTATTTTCGAGTTATCTGCAGAATAAATCGGCAAAATCGCAGCTTCTCGACGAGTTCGTCGCGAACAACGCGCGTATACGAGACTGCTGATTTTTCACATATCAACGAATGTCGATAAACGTATATTGGAGCAAAAATATAAGACCAGGACCAGTTCCGTTGGTCAGCTGCCAGTCGCGAGGTTCGGATTCCGCCTAAAAGAAGTGTCGATGTGAAAATTGCCAAAGGATTACGTATCGATCGTGTGAAACGAGCTCGGCTTGTTCCCCATCGAGAAATCGGCATCGCCCGAGTCGGACACATTGTTCAGAAGTTGAAAGTTCCTCGCCGGGCTCCTAGGTAAAGCACGTAACAAGCGAGAATCGTCGATCGGCCTCGCTTTCGAGATGGCCATATATCAGACGAATCTTATCGGTCGGATCGTCTGGTTCTTACGCGGGTCGGACATTTTTCACCTTTGACCATAGGAAACGAGAGGAGGGCCCATCCCGGCCACCCGCAGGTGATTCCCGGGGACGCGCAGGTTGATTCCTCTCGGAGGGTGCTGGCCGAAGGGTATCGATCGCGAAGAGTATCGTTCGCGGGCTGACAGTGCCAAGATATATATCTCAGGGCTGGCCGGGGCCCGGAGTGCCGCGGGGTTCACGCGGGGGTAACTCAATTTGTAGTTACAAACGAGCATAATATGATAATGCTCGGTGCTCGGGCACACCGATTCGCCCGGGCCCCGTCCCCGCTTTGTTAGCGGCCCCACGCCTGGCCAACGCTTCTTCCCCCCCAGCTGCGCACTGTCATTTGTTCACGTCTGTCAATACGTCACTGATAGCCGCACCGGTGCCTTGGCATCGACGATCTCGGCCCCGTCAAGGCCAATCTTCGCACACAAATTTTCGAATACGCGAAACATGCTGTTGGACCGATTCACCTGGCAGATCTCGCCTCGTTCGTTGGCCAGGTGGCGCGTTGGGCCCTTCGTGCGCGGGCCCGTCGATGATGCAACCTAGCCAGTTTTGCCTAATAGTTTGTTCGAGCTCGACGTTCATAGGGTGCGATTGCCTAATATAAGGTCCGTTTCTTTTCCACGTTACGGAACTCTTGGACGCGTTGTCGGGGCGATGTTTCGTTTCGCAACCGATCCTGCGTCGGTCGAAACGAAGCCATTTTGACATTAAAGACGATCGCGATCTGACAATAAAGTCAATTAGGTACTGAAATATTAACCCATTGACTGCCACGCAAATTTAGCGCGTCTTGCCCTGGGTGCCACGGTTTTATTTTAATATAATTAATTTAATATATAGTTTTAATAATAATTTTAATAATAAAAATTGATAATCAATGTGTTCTCTACACTATATACATTTTTCATTTATCCTTTCTAATAGTTCCTAACTCAAATAGCCATTTGTAGCCAATCTAAACTTGCAGCACCCACTACGAGATATCTCGTAGCTGGCAGTTTTGGTACAGACACTTACTACGAGATATCTCGTAGTTGGCAGTCAATGGGTTAAACAAAGTCTAACAAACACAAATATTGTGCCTGTCTTTTTAGACGAAATCTGAAGTCAATGTAAAAGTATAAAAGATATAAATTGTCTTCTGTCTTTTGTAACATTTTTAGTGACGAAGAGGTTACAATAAATGCAGTTACAAAGAAAATGATACAGCAAGGGGTTAAGACCGTACTCATCGAATTGGTCCAGTGTTTGATAAAAACGTCAAAACTTTGCAAAATGCTATTCACTAACTTGAATGATTTTATTGAAAGATTTTATAAGATGTTCTTAAGATATCGCTGCACAAAATTCATCTCCCAAACTACTTTTCCGAACATACTTGGGGAAGTAGCTGGTTATGGTCGTTTAATATTGAAAGATTTTATTCAAACCTTGCAGGAAAAAATTCTTAAAGGAATTTAAAAAATAATATTTTTCAATAGCCGCCATAATTCTCTAATTTGAAAGATTTTCTCACAACTTTCACTCAAACATTCTCAAAATATCGCTGTAGAATGTACGTCTCTCAAAAAGCGTTTTCCGAAGCGCTTATCAAGAAAATGTCTGCCACGATCGTCGCGCTTAAATGATTTTATTGAAACAATTCAGGGGAAATTCTTCGAAGAACCTGGTACAATTCTACCTGTAGGATAATTCATCCGCTGATCGCTTTGAATACGCTCGCTATTCGAATTCAACCACTAATAGTTATAATTCAAAAACGAAATTAATGAAAAAATGTCCGCACTCGCGAAAACAGGGTATACAAAGTTAACGTCTAACGTCGAAGAACACCCTAAATACAACCAATGTAATATCGTTAAACAACGCGAGAATCAAATACAGAATTCCAAAAGATTTCGAAAAAGTTCTCAGTGACAGAAGCCAAGCAGTAACTTCGTCGGTCAACGATACACACTTTAAACGGCACGTTTGAAAGATAACCGCTACGTTGCGGAAGAATATAATCGCCATCTTGTTCACCAGAGATTAAACGCGCATACGGTGTCTCGGTGAATGAAAATAAATATTCACGCAATGCGCCGTCGACAAGAGGTAAATCTTCGCGTTCCGTTCGCTGAGTGTAATCGAATTATCAGGTTGTTACGATCGAGCAGGCTTTTGTTAATGATTTTCCACGCCCCCGTGCGAAGAAGCACGGCAAATTGTTAGAATCGAAAGAAGCCTCCGCGGAGGATACCGCGCCGGTCTACCGGTGAACGTAGCCGTACCGTTACGACAAACATTTTAACGACAAGAGTGTAAATTATTTTACGATCTTTAAACAACAGATCTTAAATAACGCCCGTAAATATCCCGTGACAAATAAAAACGGACTAATGGCGCGTGTAACGAGTACCGCTACCGGGACCCCGGCCACAAACGGGAGAGACACCGCCGCCTCTCGCGGTATAAATCATCTCGCAGGGAATCATATCGGACCCGATTCGAAAGTACAACGCCTGTCAAATTGCTAAACGGTTAATAACACACGTACACGAGCAGACGGCGCGCACACAGAGAATGCCGGTCCGGCACTACTTTCCGCTCCTTGTTCCCTCGGCTTTCTTCACGATTTCGCCGGGGCAGGAACGGCCGTCGGCTCCGGGGCGCGCGTGATTTAAGGCGCATCGTAAATAGATAATAATAAATCGGCATCGTGGCGCCCATTTGCTTCGGGACCAATTTGTTAGGATCGTTCGCCCTCGCGACCCGAATATATACACTAGGACAAGCCGGCCGCGGCTATTTTTCAACCACCCCGGACCAACTGATTTATTTTGGCACGAACGAACGCGCGGCCGTCGCGCCCCGGGCGAATTATGTGAATCCGCTCCGGCAACACGCTCGTAATCCGGCGGGATCGCACCGGCGACCTCTCTCACGAGCAACGATCCTGTTTCCTGACGTAACGTCCTACCATCCGTCCCCGAAACAACGTACCATATTTTTTAAACACGTTTAAACGCCGTCGTTGGTTTACCTTATCGAGGAAATATGCGAGCTGGGGATCGACGAGCAGTGCTGCAACATTTTTCGAACCTGTACGAGTCTTCTTCTTCCGTGCGACGTTCTTCGTCTGACCAGGCGAACACGTATTTTTATTTAAAAAGCCGCTGTTGGGAATTTGTTGCTGGCTTTTATCTTATGGTTTTATTTCAA
>CM052087.1:6239846-6256231 GCA_028453745.1 Agapostemon virescens
CTTTCTGGTAGTAGCATGATTCCACGCTCATAAAAGTTTTGGTCTTTGCTGGCAAAAAACTGATCGAGGTGGTTTTTGACCTCCTCATTTGAAGTGAAGATTTTACCGTCTAAAAAATTTTGCAGTGACCGGAACAAATAATAATCCGAAGGTGCCAGATCTGTAGAATATGGTGGGTGTGACATTGTATCCCATTTAAGCCGTAAAAGCTTTTGGCGAGTGACCAAACTTGTATGAAGTCTCGCATTATCTTGGTGGAACACTTCACCTTTTCTGTTGATTAATTCTGGCCTTTTCTGTTGAAGTGCATCATTCAGTTTGTCCAGCTAATGACAGTAGACTTCCGAATTAATTATTTTATTATCCGGTAAAAGCTCAAAAAAACGATTCCTTTAAAATCCCACCAAACAGACAGCATCACCTTTTTTTGATGGATATTGGCTTTAGAAATGCTTTGAGCCGGTTCATCTTTTTGCTCCATGATCTCTTGCGTTTGACATTGTTATATACAACCCATTTTTCGTCCCCAGTAATGATACGCTTCAAAAATGGATCATTTTCGTGACGTTTGTGAAGCAAATCATAGACGTCAACGCGACGACACCAATTTCTCTCCGTGAGAACATGGGGAACCCATATATCGAGCTTCGAGGTTAAACCCAGGCCTCTCAAGTGGTCATAAACAGTTGAATTTGATAAGTTTAACCTCTCACCGATCTCACGTGTTGTTATTCGCCGGTTTGCATCAACTAATGCCTTTATCGTGTTTTTATCAGCTTCAACCGGCCTTCCAAAACGTGGTGCATCTTCGACATCAAAATTGCCGGATCGAAATTTTGCAAACCAGTTCTGTCACTGGCGTACTGTCAACGCATCTTCTCCATACACATCGGTTAATTTCTTTCTGGCTTGAACAGCATTTTTACCTTTTCTATAGTAAAAAAGTAAAATATGACGAAAATGCTGCTTATTGCTCCATATTTAAAAGAGCACCAACCAAAAACTACTGTGTAGAATTAATTAGACTTTTTCACACACAAGCCTTGCTATATCAGCTCTCCAAACATATAATGATTATGCGGCTTAAGTGTGAAGTTGGTTGCAAAAAAATAGAATTAAATCCTCTGTCGGGAAAAAACGAAATTACTTTCCGAACAACCCAATACCTCACCCGGGACTGTCCATAGACCGCCCCTCTGTTACTCCACTTTCCAATGGTTCCGGAGGACAAGGCCCTACTTTCCGTATTTCTCTCGTCTTCTCTTCCATCGGTCTTTTCCGCTCCTGCTTTGTTCTTTAACTTTGTATTTTACTACCTCCGCGTCCTAGCGTTTATTTTTCAGCGATCTCGGGTCGAGACGGGGCCCCGGTAATGAACAGATAACGCAACGTGATTAAGGACGAGGCCAACCGAGTCCTATTAAATCCTCAACTTCTTCGGCGAGCATGTAGAACAAGTTCCAGTCGCGACCAGTCCAAGTGCCGTCGCTCCTAATTTCTCAAAGGAGCGGGCGCATTCTATCACTGTCCCTCGTCGCGGTAATTATTAATTACGGCGCCAGTCGAGTTCGCGACACGCTTATCAGCGAACATCGTCGTTACACCGAGTCGCGCGGGTTATTGCGAAGCCGGAGGGAACGGTGCGTCGCGATTTTCCCGGCAACGATCGCCAGCGAGGAGGAAACGGTGGATCCAGTGCGCGTCGTTGCGCAATTATCAGAAGATCCATTCCGCGTCCGTCGTCCCAGCCCCGCGGACCCGCGTTCCTCTCTTAAGATCACCAGGGAATCGAGACGTCGATGCGTGGATTGCTTTATTAAATTTTGCGCAACGCAAACGATTTTCCAGCGGCGACGGTCGGAGCGAGCGAACCGGCTATAAATCACCCGCTACAATGACATCGGCATGACGGTTCCAGCGGGTACCCTCTCCAGCCTCCGCGCGTCTTCCTCTCCGTCTTTCTCCGCGAGCGCTTCTTTCCACGACCAATCCGCGCGTCGTTTACTTACGTAAACGTGTTCTAACTTGACCAGCAGGTGACTGAGACACCGAGCACACAGGTATTGTCGATCCCCGGATCGTTACGCGGGATTCGCGAGACGCCGATTGGCGGGATCCTGGAAACTTCGACGTCGGGTCAATTTCACGCGTCCTTTTTTCTTCCAGCCGATCGCGGGGGCAGCCGGCTAGAATCGCGGCATAATGATTTTTAGTTGACACTCCGGGCGATTGTCTCACGGATTACGAAGTCTTCTGTGTCGGTCGCTGGAAGGAGATAATGATCCGTGATGTCATTACCGGACTGTGCATCTTCGCGCACCCACGACTCTTGCGTATTTGCGAAATACCAGAGAGCATTTGTTTTAACACTTTGCTCTCTTCGCTTTTTTCATTAGTTTAGTTTTTGAATTAAAACTATTAGTAGATGAATTATCCTACAGGTAGAATTGTACCAGGTTCTTTGAAGAATTTCCCCTGAATTGTTTCAATAAAATCATTTACGCGCGACGATCCTGGCAGACATTTTCTTGACAAGAGCTTCGGAAAACGTTTTGGGGAGACGTACATTCTTCAGCGATGTTTTGAGATTGTTTGAATGAAAGTTGTGAGAGAATCTTTTAAATTTGGGAATTACGGCGGCTATTGGAAAAAATAGTTTTTTAAATGACGTGTTTTCAGTAACGATCCTTTAAAAATTTTTCCCTGCAAGATTTGAATAAAATTATTTATTTCAATATTAGACGACCATAACCAGCTACTTCCTTGACAAGTACGTTTGGAAACGTAGTTTGGGAGACGAATTCTATGCAGTGATATCTTAAGACTGTCTTATAAAATGTTTCAATAAAATCATTCAAGTTAGTGAATAGCATTTTGCAAAGTTTTGACGTTTTTATCAAACACTGGACCAATTCGATGTGTACAGTTTCAACCCCTTGCTGTATGGAAGTAAAGTAAACCATTCTAAATAAACTCCAACAAATTTTAGTTACACTGAATGAAATGAAATTAAACTTTGGACATATTTTTTATATAACTTTTAAAACATTGCGCACAGCTTTTGCAATATTCTATATCGCCCTGGGTTTCATAAATTGAAATAGATAATGCAAGTGCAATGACAAGTTAACTTAGAAACTCATTCTCTAAATCATTTTATCCATATGAATATTTATGCACAGACGAAAGTCTTTTACCTTCTAAAGGAAGATTATTTTTTAAACAATATATTCCGTCAAAAAGGAGTAGATTTGGCATTAAGTCATTCGTTATTTGCGATTGCAAAACCGTAACCGAAATAAGTGGTTATTAAAGCTTTTGAGGTCACCACATATTTTATTTCAGTTACAATCAATATACCATGCAATGAAAATTCAATCTGCTCAACTTGCGCTCTTTCGTAAAAGGTACGCAGCCCACGGTAGGTTTTTTCGTACGGAGTGGGCAGTTCATGGCGCACCCTTAACGTCGGACAACTCAGATGCTCAAAGGGTTAATCTTCAGAGACTTCGGATAATTCTTAGTCGGTCAGCTGGCTGAAAACTCTGAGCAGTTCGTTTCTGCAGACCCGTCGACCACATTCCTGTACCCCGCAGCTAGTTCTCGAAAACCGCGATAACCTCTTGGGGCAAGGGGCCAGGGGTTGTCGCGCATCAGTCTCTCGAGGTTGACCTTTCCGAAAGTCCCGAGAGTTTTGACAGCGCCGATTGGTCAGCGAGGTTAGAAAATTGGAAAGGCGAGACCGGTGTCGGGTAGCAATGGGTCCTCGCGAGCCATCGATAGAGTCGTCGCGACTCGAACACTGATAATAGTCAGGATTAATAAATCCGCTTTTCTACGGCCATCAATCGCCGCTTGCCGAGGCAAGGATTGTTAACACGTTCCTGCATCGGTGTCGACGATAGAAATATCACTCTCCCAGGCGAGATACGGTAGGCGCGGGTCGCGTCTCGTCCCCTTCTTGCCCCCTCTGGAAGCTGGCACCTTCATCCTCGCCGATAATCCCGCGTTTAGACGCGATACTATACTCTCGGGGGCTCCCATCTCTCGCGCGCTCGCGCATTCGCGCTTGACAAATGATCGGGCTGGCAGTGTTCGATTCGTCGCCGTTTGCTTTCTATTTACGCTCGATAGTCGTCCGTTTGGTCATACGGTCTGTCGTAATCGGTGAAACGAACGAAACACACGACAATGACGCCTCCACGATCGCCGACACCCGGCTCACACCTTACGCCGTCCTAGGTACAGGTAAAACGCGCGCGCTGAGTCCGCGCGGGAGTGAGCCTATCGTGCGGGGGAGAGCTGCTGGCCCATGGGAGTTACGTGTCGAACCAATGAACCGACTACAGTCACCGATGAATTATTCCCAGGGGATAGCGTATCCGGCTGCGAAATTTTATACGAACACAGTGGCCGACGTTTTTCTGCGAACGTATCCTCCTACAGCGATCGCTGCGGAGACATCGTATCTTATCGCGCTCTTCGAAAGCTACCATTCATTTTCCATTTGAACGTCGGCATAAATAACTCTATTACAATATTTTATATTCAGCCGGGGTATTTGATTACTGCCGGGTAGTCGAACATCGTGTCCGGGGACAATTTTTATCGGCTCGACGGCCGATGCGTTGGAACCGCCGTGCGATACCATGTTTGTTGGATGGACGGAAGAAAAGCAGGGAACTGGTGCCTGTCAAAAAGGCCAACAAATATATAATCGAAATGTCTCTCGGCAGGAACTGAGAAAGGTTTACACCGGATCAGAGTAGAAGCGTCATCGTCGGCGATTAAGCGTCTTTGGAACGAATAATGGTTGATTTTTAAAGTCCCAGCCAGCCTATATTTCAAACTGCTAATGTCGTTCGAATAATTACGTACCACGCGCACGCATATAAAGAGATACGTGGAACCTCGTCCGCAAACTGCCCTGCCTATTAGACGGCGGCTATCGGATTATAATAGACGGCGCGGCCATTAAAAAGCTGTCAGAAACTCTTCTGCGAGCGGCTCGGCCGATAATGTCACCGTGAAATCTTTTTGCGCGCGGTGATGAGTTACGTGGGTAATTTCGGAAACGAGGCAATATAATAATCCGCCGCGAAATCCCGCCAATTCGCATACCGTATTTGCATACAGGCTAGTCGTTATCCCCGAAGAGCGGCCGTGGACGCGGGGGCGGAGCCGCCAATTTCGAGCGTGGGGATCATCGCGGGCCCACGGATCGGCGTCGGGACCCGGTCCCGGCTCCGGGCCCGCGTAATCGCGACGGCAAAAAAGTGATTACGTTTTTTGCCGGGTCGTTCGAGATTAAAAACGGCCGACGGCGTTGTAATTGCGAGCGATAGTGGCGCGGCGCCCGGTTGCTGCTACCGGACATCAGGGGTTCCTCTTTCCCCTGTGTTCCCCAAGTGGAGAGGAATATCATTCCGTGAGGACGATGGGGTCCCGAAGAGAAGGGAGACCGCTCGCCGGATCCCCCGGGCACGACCGCACAAATTATAGACCGTCGGAGCCAACGGAAGCCGGTGGAAACGGCCGGCTACGTAGCGCGGAAGCTGGCCGCTGCCTTTTCGCGTTCTTGCGAATTGCCGCTTCAAGATCAACTGGAAAACATGGATCCGCCGTCATCTCTCTGCCGTCGTTGACAATTCGGAAGGAACGAGTTTCACGTTTCACTTCACTCTTCGGGAATGAGGATCGTCAACATCGGGCTCGGGCAACTGAGCTCTAAAATGGCAAACGAATAAATTATTAAGATAGAAAAAGGCTGTTTGGCAGCAACTGGTAAGGTTAAGGTGGGGGAGAAAGGTAGCCCGAGACCCTGCCTTAGCCGCTAGAATATTGGAAAGCGGATCAGGTACTAGCGGGAAAGTCTCATCCTATTATCCCTCTGTTGCTGATCGCAGGAAGTACAGCCGTCACAGGCTCTACGTTAGATTCACTGAAAAGCAGACACCTTAGCTGCTGGGACGGCCGAATTTGAAGATCGACTAGAGCGATAATACTTGCTCGAGTCTCTATCGCCCTTTCACCGACAAGGGAAGTTTGCGAATCGGTAAATCGTTGAGTAAGTTAAATTTTACTTTGCGCCTCAGCATCGTTCGAGCTGTAAGGGTTAAAAGCGTTCCGCCGAGCGGCGGTGTCATTTTATGCAAGAAACAAAGAAGTTAGCTCAATTTCCCTTCGGTATAGTCATCGTCCTCGAACTCCGGCTCTGTTCCACAACCTCGTTGTTGGTCTCGTCGATGTTCTGCCATCGTAGCGACTACGCTCGTCCGCGGTTCGAGGGCGCCGCGCCGGTATCATCTCTGGTTTCCCGATAATCGTGCATCGCGGCAGCATCTCCCGTGTCAAGGATCACTGACCGTTGATCGCGGCGTTTAATTAGCCAGTCTCCCGGAAGCGCCGGTCAGTACGAACCACAAGAATCCATCGTTCGGCGATCCTTCGACGGAATTCCGCCGGGGTGGAAGTTGGCTCGCGGGAGTTGCGGAAAGGAAGTCACGGAAAAGCTTCGTAAGAATAGCGTCGGGGCAGATGCCGAGCGATGGATCGGTCGGCCATTAGGCGGTTCGTATCGGCAGCATAAGCGACCGGGTATTGCCCGTACACGGGTACGTAGTCGCTCACGTAGCCGGCTTTGATGTGCACCGCGCCGGTGCATTGTAGATGCATTATAATGCATACCCACTAAGAAGCTCGGGTATGTTGGTATTATACTCGCGCGCGTCTTTCTCTCTCTCTCTTTCTTTCTCCCTTTCTTTATCTCTGTCTCTCTTTCTCTCTCTTTCGCTATAGCCGAGGTTCGATAATCAAAAGTGCCTTGCCTCCCCCTCCTCTCTCTTTCATGCCTCTTCTCATGGTCCGCGGGAGAGCCTGTACACGCACGCGCGCGCACACAGCCAAGATTATATGAATAGAAAGGCGGCGTGATACGTGATGGGCGTGTGCAATTGAAAATCATATTACGTAAAAGAGCGGAGCAAGCAACGAGCCACGGTGAAAATTTGCCGTTTCTTTTTGCGGTCTCTTTTGCGACCAACCCCCCTCCGCCCGCCTCGCAGCCCCCACGCATCGATCGAAACCTCCCCCGTCGCTTCCGCCGCCGCCAACGGTGGAACCGTAGCGAAATGTCCGCGGCAACGTGTCGCGTTTAGAATGACGATGCAAGCCGATCGACCGATAATCTCGAAATAAACGCGCTGGACATTGTAGACTTAGCCGCTGACTTGAATGACGATCGCACACGCCGATGCTGCGATCCGCGCCGACAGACCGCTTGGGGAACCGAGGGCGAGGCGTCTCCTCGCGTGCCAGCGGCTCTGTTCATGCTAATCGTCACTTTCGATGGTTTATTTATGAAAAAGAAATTCATACACGCGCCTCGATGCTCCGCCGGCCGCCTTTGCCGGCGATTTCTCTGCGGATCGACGGGTGACTCTGCAAACCTAGTCTCAAAGACTATACAACTCGATAGGTTTTTAAATGCTGGCTCGTGGCCGAAATTTATTTGCGAATGTTCGGTATCCTTCCTTATTTGTTAAACTCTTGTTACACTCGATTGGCTATGCCAACACGTCTCCAACAGAAATGAATTGTCCCGGAACCTTGATCAAAGATGCGACATGAATTGGCGGATCGACCGATGACGAATCCGTTGACTTTGTACAATCTTATATAATTTCAAAGGAAGATAAAATTAAACGATCCCGCGAAACTTTAACAAATATCAAATACTGATGTATCGTCAACAAATATCAATACTGATGTATTGCCTTGAAAAACGGATTCTACCGCAAGCTGAATACTCTGATATACCGTTACGTATTCCCGTGTCTTTAACGCAAGAGTTGAACGATTTTCAAAATCCACGCTCACCCAATTTTCGCAGCAAGTCTCGAACTTCGTCTTCGGCGATCGAACACCCCGTCGGCCCACGCGCATCTTCTCGATCCCTACAGAAGCGAAGCGAAGTCCGAGGAGATATTTAATTTGTGGCACACAGGTGCGTCAGCCGATCAGCGAGCCGGAGGAACGTATCGGCGAGTGGCATGATCGCCCACTGTTCGGCAGCGGAACAAAAGGGATCTCGATCCGCGGCGCCCAGTGACCCAATACCATGCGTACCGATCGTCGCTGGGAAATGTTCGATAGAAACGATCCCGCGGAATTCGCGTCGCGACGACGCGCGCGCCTCTTGACGAGGATAATTTCCTCGGAGGCTCGATTCGATCAGATGTGGCGCCATGCGGCGAGGTAGGGGATGCTCGGCGAAAAGAAAAGAAAAAAGGGAGAACCGAGAAAGAGAAAGGAGAAAGAGGACGCGCGTGTAAGGGATCGGACGGGTAGGGAGAGGATGAAGAGAAAGAAAGAAAGAGAGAAACGGGGAAAGACAGGAGGGGAGTACGATCGAGGGCCGGCGTGTAATGCGTTGGCGTCCGGCCTCATAATACGGTAGCGTTCGTGTATTGGCGAGCAGAGCGACGTGCGAGCGCACAACAATCACGAACAAAGGTAGAAAAAGAAAAGGGAAGAAAGGGGAACGAAGCGGAGATAGGAGGAACGAGTGAAAGGGAGAAAGAGAGGAGGACGCGGGGGAGTGAAACGACGCGGAGCGAAACGAACGAATGAAATAACAATCCGTTCCGGCGGTCGGATCATCCCAGGCGGCGTGTGCTAACTAATGGCATTCAAAATTAGTCCTACCCGCGGCGAAATTATTGGATCCGATCCGCGAGACGGCAAGCGAGACGGCTTCGACCGGCCGCGGACGAAAGTTGTTCCGCGAGAACGCGGACCACGGTAGCCGGGCCCGTCCTCGCGACCGCAATTGCGGGGCCCTCCCAGCTTCGATATTAGTTTTTGACCTCACGTCCTGCCTCATCTCCGCCACCAGACCTCGAGGACCGCCGCCGTCTCTTCCGTCGCGAAACGTTTAACTGGTTATTACGGTTATGGAGTACGGCGCCCGCGCATCCTCGCGATAATCTATATCCATTTTTTGTTTCCGCTACCCGAGACCCGTGATCTCTTTTCCTCTCTCTCGCCGATCCCCTCTCGGCCGTTCGCTTCCTTTTTTCGCCGACAACCGAACGTCCCGCTCTCGCTCCCCTCGATTTCATGGTAATAACATCGAACGCAATCTCCGCGCTGCTGATAGAATCTGGGACCTGACCGTCGCCGCGCCCCTCTCTTCCTTCGTTTGTTCTCCACCCGGAGAATCGGCCGCAATCATTCTTCTAATGAACGTCTAACGATTTCGAACTGCCTCTGCCCGTGCCTTGGAAATGGATCTTGGATAATTAAGATGATTCGATGAATACACAGGAATAAGAATTCTATGCATCGCATCTGTTCAAAATTTATATTTATTCTCAAACTATTTCTTCAAAGGTATGGGTCATTCCACGCCAAACGGATCACTTTTGTACATCAAGTCAGAGATTTTGTTCAAATTGAAATATGTTATAGTCTATGCGAAAATAGGGGGGGGATTAAGTCATCATTCTTGTATTTTCGAAATTCTTTAAAAGATACAGAACCTCAAACTTTGCGGTTTTTACAAAACGACCTTTGGAAAAGAATTTTTATCTCCGTTATTATTAACCACAGACACTTTTTTTTTAGTTTTGATCGTAAAAGACGGCTCTTTTTAACTAATATTTTAGTTTATTCGTGTTGTCATTTTTATAACGAAAAAATATTAAAAATAATTTTATTTTGCAAATTTAACTAAATGCTCACATTTTTAAAAATCGAAAAAAATATGTTCATATTCTGTATTTCTTTGCCTTTCGATTCCAATTATAAAGAAGGTGGACACTTTAAAATTAAAGTCAGGACAGCCAATTGAAGGTCGCGGCGTCCAGCAATTCAGTCAAGATTCTTAGCCCGTGCTATTGCCCTCATACCAATTAGAATTATTTCAAAATTATTTTTGCATATCATTTAGTAAATCAATGCAACTAATTGCTCAAGAAAAGTTAAGACGTTTGGTCCCCTCTTAAAAAAGTTAGTTAGATTTGAAGAGTGTCCGAATACTTTCATGCGCTACTTTAATTCTTTCGAGATTGTTATTCGGATGAAGTCTATTCAGGTCGAAATGAGCACCGCTGTCGGAGGGTTAATTGAACCCCTGCATTAGCCGAAGAAGTATTTATTATAAGAAAGAGGTGTGTACGCTGAAAAATGTCCGCGTTTTCGTCGTTGCGGGCCAGAAGCAGGTATAGAATTCGTGTCGAATGGGCCTCGAGTCCCGATCCTGTGGGTAGCACCTCGTGGGAACGAGGCGCGCGAAGCACGGAAGCGTGATGCGAGATGAACAGCCGTGGCAGTGGAGGGATTCAACATTTTCGTACGATGATAAATGATCCGATCACTGGCATTTAGAACGCTGCGAGGTGTCGGAAGGCCGAAACGAGCTAGGACAAGGGATAGGCAACGAAGAACGCGGCGAAGAGGCAAGAGGAAAGCAGCCACGTTTGAACGCGATTAAGGGTAAAGGGGCATAGATCGTATGCAGCTATTCCTCGTGGATCAAAAGCGAGCGAGACGAGCCTGGAACGAATCATAACTGCGGTAGGATAACCATTAACACCGATAGTTGCCTCTAATTGTCTGTTCATTAACCTTCTAACTGGGAAGACGAGTCGGTGTTCGTGAAACGCCGTGAATTATGCACTTTGTGCCATAGTAATTATACCGCACTGCTTTCGGTTACAACGTGTTAGCCTGGCATCAACTTTTACGAAATCTACTATCCATAAATCCGAATAGATTTTATAGAACCGGTTGGACGTGTTCGACACGAAGTTGTTTCTCGCATTGATTCGACGCATTGTTCCTGATACGTACAATATTAGGGGTGCCCGATTTAGAAGTAAACATTTAGAACTCGATTTAGATGAAGAAGCTGTTTATTGGAGCGTTTGGTTACCGTAGACCGTGAATTAGGCGCTTACAGCGTGTCTCTACACTTCCTAACCTCTGCAGTTCTAGCAATTTCCTAACGCTAGACTTACGGGACGCGCCATTTTGACGTCTCCCAATATTTCTTATTTGCGATTATCGGGATTGTGAAAACGCATTGATCTCTTAAGCACGATGCGCCACAATAGTGGCGTTCGCGGATGTCATCTTATATCACAATGCGCCATTACAGTGGCCTGAGCACATTCAAATTTATGATTAATTATTACAGTTAAAATGATTGATGTTAAAATATATGCATCACATCTTTTAGAAAAATTACAATTTAGTCATGGAAAACCTCATTCCAAAATTATTAAAGTTAATGTATATGCATCACATATTTAAGAAGAATTATAATTCAGTTATCAAAAACTTCATTCCAATGTTCTCTGCCGTACAGAGAAACTGCCCCGCACAAAATTCAAACCGTGCCTAAGAGGTTAATAAGAAACGAGTTAACAGATTTTTATCTATGAGTACATTAGGGATACCCATAAGTACTAAATTATTTGGAAAGAAGTTGTTTGCCCATAGTTCTGTACAGATCCACGTTGCATCTTGCAGAAGACGCTAGGACACCCTATACAGGGTGAGTCACCAAACGTTTGCATCTCAAATATCTTTGTTGTTTCTAAATATACGTAAAATATGGTAAGGACAAAGTTGAATGGTACAATGGAGTTGACACGATGCTATAAAAAATTTTGTGTTTTTACGTCATTCTTTTAGAGATATCAAGGTCATCTTGACTTTTTTTTAATGGAACCACCCTTTTTTAAACACCTACAATGATAGTCCCTTTCATTAGGAATTCAGTGACTATATTATTCCATGGTTATTCAAGGTCAAGAACAGAAAAAACGTATATTCGTATACAGTTAAAATATATCACACCCAATTAAATTATTAGCCGTCTTGTGTCTAATCATACATTAACTAATAATATGTAAACAGCCATTTTTGTTGTGTATATAATTTTGTTTATAATCTTGTATATGATCATATAATATGTATATAATTTTTCTAAATTTTACTTATATAATTGAAAGAATTTTATACAACTATCTCTTAATATTAAAGTTACTAGATTATTACAGTTAAAGTTACAGATCATATATAAGGTTAGGAAAGTCTTCACAGAAAGGAGGACAGGCCATGTGCTATGTGCGCGTTTTCGGCGGGGCACCTCGTACAGCGGGAGTGTCGCGACGGAAAGAGCGCTCGTACCGAAAGGGTTAAACATGTGTTTCCTTAATTTTCTTTAAACGGAAATAACGTTTTAATTAAATAATGTTGATCGTATATGGTCATTGGAGAATAGCTAGCCACGCGGTTAACTAAAAATTTGTCTTTTAGTTATTGTAAAATAAGTCGTAGGCCAAGGGGTTAACAGAGATGTTAATTAACTTCCCCTTTCCCCAAGAATCCTAAAATATTTCAAGCCGAAGGAGATGCCGTGGTTTATCGAAGTTACAGCTTCGGGCTTCTAAAAATGCTGATTTTGCGGAGCGATTAAAAACAGTTCGAGGCACGTGCACGTCGCGTGCGTTCTCTACCTCTCGTCCGCGGTTTCTAATTAGTAACACCCGCGCAGGTGTATCACGTTCGGCGAGCAACGTCGAACGGGTTGCCTGTCTCGAGGCTGTTTCGCTTGTTCGCGGAGAAAGCAAGGCTCGATCACCGCGATTTCGCGGGTAAACGAATTCTAATAGCGGATGGAAATAACTGACTGGTCTCGTCAAGCCCCGAGCCACGAAGAAAACGAATCGTTTTAATCTCATTCGAGCACGGGAACGTTGCCGCTCGGCCGGCGCAGGTCGCGAACAAACGGGATGAAAGGAAACGATTCCAGGGAACAGGTGTCTGTTAATGAGTGAACACACGGCGCTGAGAGATTTTATGGCTGCTTGGAAACTCGTCTCATCGCGTTCCAATCTCATCGCCGTAGTCGTCACTTCGAAGACATAGAAACGGAAATAAATTAATGTTGCTGATAGGTTTCGCGTCGACGATCCTCTTTGTTAAGGGTCGCCCGAGTCGCGATTTATTTACGAGACTATATAACCAATCACCGGATTCGCGAATCGCGGACGAGTCAACGGCGAAGTCCGTTGCCTCTTCTCGTTTGCAGCTTTAGTACATAGTTTCTAGCTGGCGCAACTTTATCATATAAATCATCCTTTAAAAATGTCGTTTTATTTGCGTTGTATATCCCGACCTGACTTATAATGTTGATCGAGTCCGCTGCCATGTTTTATGCACAGCGTCGGCCGTGAGTCATACAGCTCTCGGCTCGGTGAACGTAGAATGAAATTTAGCAGATTTTAGTGAAATTTGCAGATACGGTGTCGTTCGGTTTCTTTCTCCGTTTGCGCATGATTTATACCGACATTTAAAGATATTTACACCAGCTGGATATGTTATGGGTTCTTCCGGAATTTCATTTTGCGTGCTCGTCTCGTCTACGAGCAGCCGGTCTTTAAATGCCATTAAGCGCTTTAGACAGTTTTCATTGACGTTTGGAATATGTTCTTCGTAGTTTCGTTTGCATCTTCGGAGGAGGATCGTTGAAATTATTGCTTGATTTTAAACGTATCACAGTGCTTTTTTAAAATCCTCTTCGATGGCTTCGAAAGCAGATCAATTTAGTTAGGAAATATTGTTTAACAGAAAGATAAAACAATTTACTCGGATCGCTCGCTTGTACATCGATTAACGTTAATTCTATTATAAAATCGAGGTAATACTTTTACTTGGACCTTGGAACATTAAAATTTTAATAGCAATAGATTTTCTACATTTTATTAATTTTATCAAAATCCCCACAGAAATTATTCTACAAACTTGTTAATTGTTCCCTTCAACGGATATCTTTAGTAAAAGACGAAAGATTTATGCGTGTTTAGAAGGGAAACCAGAGTGCAACTAGACCATCTCCAGAAGTCACTGTAAGTCAACTGTGATCCAATCGAACTTTCTTTGTCCTCCGCAGAACGACAAAAAGAAAAGACAAATTTGTAGTTACCGCGTGGCTAGCTATTCTCCAATAACCGTATACGATCAACAATTAAATAAAATGTTGTTTCCGTGTTTAACACTTTGACTGCCAAGCTAACAGCCACGAAAATTCCACAAAATCGAAATGCAATGTTGAATGAAATAAAAATTGAAAAAATAAAATGTATAATGTCCAGCACTCCTACCGCCTTCTTGCACTTTCTAGATCACAATCAACTTTGTTACAATGAATATACCAACGTTAAAATTCATATAGAAACGATATGAATAATTCCGTCACCTATATATGGGTGACATGGCGGTCAAAGTGTTAAAGAAAATTAACCCTCTATGGGCCGAAGTTTTGTTTTTAATCCAAAAAAATGGGGGAACGAAAAAACAGAAATTATAAACCTATATATACAAAGGAAAAAAAATGTTTCCGTTTAAACAATTTTATTGCAATATATTCACTATGTGACATTCAGGTAACAACGGTCTATAAAGTTTGCACTTCTGTGCATAAAAGCTTAAGCGTGAAATTCCATAAAACAATTTGCACTTGACGTTAAACATTTTATTTTGGAAATCTCTTTGTTGGATCACATTGCAGTGCATGCATATTGGTATAGTGAACTATATTCCTTATAATTTCCTTGTCAAATAGTTTTCGAAAATAGGTCACAGGAGAATGGGGTGCTTCGGGGACATTAGGGCAATCTCCTTTCCAAGGGCGATAACAACTATTATTATTCGTCTGGGATAGTGGTTGCCAAACAATTCTTTGTAGTCCTGCATCTTCCTCATCTGTCGAGGATCGAGTACTAAATTCTTCGTCACTGTCAATGACATTTATCCGTCATCGGGGAAATACTATTACATCTTCATCGGACTCGGAATCTAATAAGGAATCATCGGATCTGTTACCGCTAATGCATCTAATTCTAATTCCTCTGTTATTTCTATCTGATTTCGTATTCATATTTTGGGTATATGATGTATAAATCTGAAAACAGGAGAAAGCACAAGCCTTATCCTAAATGTACCGAAATCTGCCATAATAGCCCACTGTAACCTCAAAGTTACAAAACTGTATCATAAAAAAACAGTAACAAATTGAAAATTGAAATGCAAACAAATAGGTTGTTATTGATATACGAATCCAGAGCTATTATGTGCACTATTTTTAGTTTGGTAATCACTGACAAAAGCACAAATAATATCAATTGGATCAAATGGTTTCGCATATTTTTACTGCAGACAGTTTGCACAGCATTTATTTTGTTATTTCAGGTTGATGAGCCTACCAACGGTCATAAATATTAATATTGGTTGTCTTGGCACGTTATAGAATCAAGATTTATGCGTCATCTCATGAAAAAGGTTATAATTATTTGATAAAATGTCGATAAATTAAAATGTGACCTGAAAGTTACACGGGTCCATAGAGGGTTAAAGAACCGTTTGTATTAGGAATAAAATTGCTATAGAATTGTTTAATGCAAATTCCTCTTTGTTTGTTTCAATGTGCAACCTGTGGGTTGCTAGTCGTTGTTCTGCAACATTGCAGAGCAATTGCACGTCTTTGCTTTAGGAGCACGTCATGCGTTTGCTATGCTGGAAGAGTGATCGCATGCGTCTAGGAAACCGGAAGTGGATTTGGAGGCGCTGAGATGTTGGACATTCGTGGATAACGAAGGGTGGAGATGAAAGTTCCGACTATTGTTAGGGTGCAGAGATTAATATAACGTTAGGGAGATCTGTTGATGAGCCTAGCAACGGTCATAAATATTAATATTGGTTAAGAACGCGCCAACGATATTTCCGACGCATTGAGTTAATCGAAAGATGAAAAATACTTTTCTTCCCAAAATTGACTTCGAAAACCTTTGTTTCGCGAAACGGTTCGTCGGCGAACCGTAGAAGCTAGCGAAAAACGGTGAAAGCCGTGAAAATCTTTTGAATTCCACAAATTGCCCGGCTCCCCGGGAAAAAAGAAATAACGTTGTCGGTTCTACATTTCCCGAGGTTCGTCCGAGACTCGTTTCTCGGTCGGATTTCCCAGGAACCTCGCCGCGGCAAGAATCTCGAAACGTTAAGTAATCGCGCAAGAAATCCTCCACTTTCTCCGCAAGAGAAGCATACCATTTTTCAATTACGTCGACACCGTCGCGCGAGCCTGTCCCTCCGATTGTCGGTGGTTTCCGCGGAAAAGGACGAGTCGGCCGTGTGTCGGTGCTTGTTGTACGCCGCAAGCCGCCACCCACGCGACCCTCGAACAGTCGAATTTGTTTGAACGAATCCGACGGGAGCTCGAATGAGAGCTACAAGTAGCGGGACCAGGCCTGTGTCTCGCCCACGTCCGCCTGTTGAAGACGTCGGGACCGAGAGAGCGCTGCCGGGCTCGCTCGCGCCGC
>CM052087.1:6288491-6332913 GCA_028453745.1 Agapostemon virescens
TACCAATTTCTTTTCATCTTACCAATTTCTTTTCATCTTACCAATTTTATTTCAAAATTAACTTTGACACGTAGATTTTTAATTAATGAAAATAACGATTTTATGTATCTCATGTCTCGTTGTCAACTGCGATCTCTCTTCTCCTTTTTCATCAGTTTAGTTTTTTAATTAAAACTATTAGTGGTTGAATTCGAATAGCGAGCGCATTCAAAACGATCAGCGGATGAATTATCCTACAGGTAAAATTGTACCAGGTTCTTTGAAGAATTTCCCCTGAATTGTTTCAATAAAATCATTTAAGCACGACGATCGTGGCAGACATTTTTAGACGTACATTCTACAGCGATATTTTGACAATGTTTGAATAAAAGTTGTGAGAAAACCTTTCAAATTAGAGAATTATGGCAGCTATTGGAAAAAATAGTTTTTTAAATGACATGTTTTCAGTAACGATCCTTTAAGAATTTTTCCTTGCAAGGTTTGAATAAAATCTTTCAATATTAGACGACCATAACCAGCTACTTCCCCGACAAGTATGTTCGGAAACGTAGTTTGGAAGATGAATTTCGTGCAGCGATATCTTAAGAATATCTTATAAAACGTTTGAATAAAATCATTTAAGTTAGTGAAGAGCATTTTACAAAGTTTTGACGTTTTTATCAAACACTGGGCCAATTCGATGTGTACAGTCTTAACCCCTTGCTGTACCATTTTCTTTGTAACTGCATTTATTGTTATCTCTTCGTCACTAAAAATGTTACAAAAGGAAGAAGACAATTTATATCTTTTATACTTCTACATTCACTTCGATATTTAACAAAGATAAGATTTCGTCTAAAAAAACAGGCACACTATTTGTGTTAGTTAGACTTTGTTTAACGCTAAATCTACCGAGCATTAAAATTGTCTCATAAAAATGCCAAAAATTAATTTGAATTATTTTTCCTGTGAAGGCCATTTTACAACTTCGACAATTGTAAAATAAGAAATCGAAGAGAGTCATTTGACCCGTTGTGATAGGTTTAGTTTTAAAACCATCAGTCTGTCTCACCGTAATATGGCAAAGGGTTGAGTACAAGTGGTAATGGCGGAAGCCATCTTCGTAGGTTCGTCAAAGAAGCTGATCCATCAAGAGTGGCGCAAGACTGTATCGCGCGACCCGAAAAGGGTCCACTCTCGACAACACGGTATCGCCTACCGATATTGCTAAATAGCCGGCAATTAGACGAGCGTCGGACTGCGGCTCGAGCCTCGTAAAACCGAGCAAGGCACGTTTCCAAACGCAGAGCGACATCGATTTAGCGGATCGCGGGAGATTGCGGGGACGGGCAGACGAGAAGCGAAACGCTTGTAGTCGCGGCGAGGATAAAAAATCATTTACGGAAAGGGTCGAATTCGAAAGCAAACGGTGTCGAGTACGGGTACACGCCGCCGATCGTGGAACGCTAAGTGGCGGGCTGAAGAAAACACGGGAGAGATCGATACATCGTCGAAAGTGAAAAGGCGATTACGAATAGAGAGAGAAAGCGATGGCACGCCACGCGTTTCGCGTGTTAGTGGCGATAGCCGCCGTTACACTTGAAATTGCTCCGCTGGCTTCTCTAGCAAAGCGAAGCGAAGCAAAGCGGAGCGGTGCGGAGCGGTGCGGAGCGGAGCGGCGCGGAGCCGAGCGGCGTGTAGAAAAATGCGGCATTCGCGATCGGTTCTCGGGACGCGATCGGGCGCGGGCAACCCAGGCAAATGTCAGGTCGTGACTTTCATGCGGTCTACCACCTGCCATGGGATCGGTAAGTGCGTCGTTATTAATGGCGTCCCGATCCAATCGCATCCGGAATAGGCGTAGGTCTTCGATGCTCCTCGATTTTACACTTTCTATTATCGGACCTTTATCACCCGCGTCCCCTAAACCGGTTTTGAAAATCTCGAATACCGCCGGTGCGATCCTCACGCTATCCGTCTCGCGGAACAATCCTTGTTTTCTGTTGTTTCCCAGAGTTTTCTACATTATGCGCTTTAGCCAGCGGTATTTGCAACAGTTCCTCCAGACGAGATGATTGATTCTTTAAGTGGATAATGCTGTCGGTAGGTTGTTTTACTTGGTGTTCGTTAAGAGCCGTTTTGTTCTTCGAATGTGGAAATCCAGAGGGAAATTGATGCAATTCATTGTTGTGCGGTCGTGCGATATAGTCGTTGGATTAACATTGCGCATGGATGCGATACGTAAAAATGAAAGGTTCTTGATCGTCTGTTAACATGTACACATTTTTATTGCGAAAGAAAATCACTTTACAGTTCTCAATTTATGACTGCTCGCAAACAATAACAAAATCGAATTTTATTTCGGTTGTGTTGTTCAAAAATGATTATGAATGAACGAATTCTCTTCAATGGATGAAGTGCATTCAACTTATCCGAAGCACACACAAAACTCGCTCGGCATTAACCAGTTAACTGTGGCGATCTCTTTTCAAAGCGCGCATCTATGTGTGTCGCGAAAATCAAGAATTCTGGCCAGAGCGTACAGAGTTGCATGAATCTATGTCAAATTATTTATAAATTTCATTTGTTTGTTTCATTTCATCTTGACCTCTAAACATTTTAAACATATTCAAATTTACGAATATAATTTAGTTTTCGTTGTCATGACACAAAATTCTGCCACATCTCCATGACGGATATAGTCGTTAAACACACTTAACTGGTTAACACTTTATCGACCGGAAACCTATTAATAGGCTTTTCAATATTAGCGCTGCATCAAAATGAAGCTTAAAATTCTATTTTTACATTCGAATTTGTAACAACATTATTAAACAATATTATTGGGGATGCATTGTTGATCAGCAATAAAAATTGCTGTGAGCGTTGAAAGATCCATTAAAAAGTTTTCAGTCATGGATCATGGGCCTTATAAAAATTCTGAAATAATCGCCGGTCGATAAAGTGTTAATTGTCTCAGGTCTCTGAATTTTCTGGTCGTGTACTCTCTTGTTTCGGTGATCAGAATTGGCCCCCTAGATCGTGTGATTTAACACCATTAGATTTCTTCTTATGGGGTTATTTGAAGTCAAAGGTCTGTGTCAACAAGCCCACAAATTAAACGCTGCATCAACGAAATTCAGCCACAATTATGCAGAAAAGTCATGAAAAATGTCGACAAAAAAGTGCGTATGTGCCAGCAAAGCCATGGAGACCATTTGCCCTATGTGTCATTCCATAAATAACCCTATCACATGTACTTTATGATTCAATGAAAAACTAACAATCTAAAGACTAAAAACTGTGTTTTCTATTTAATTCAAACCTTGCGTTAATTTTGGGACACCTTTTAGAAAACTGTCGAAAGACGGAGGAAGTCGCAACGACCGCGATCCTCTGAATCCGAGCTCGGTCCCGTAGCCGCGAGACTTTTCCCAGGCGAGCGTGTCTAATGCTCGGCGAGCAAAGTCCCTACGATAAAATGCATAAAATTTTATTCAGTACCCGCAGCGTTCCGCAATCGTTTGAACGGGACTTTCGAAACCGTCGGGACACGGTTCGATATGAGCGCGCGATCGCGTATTGTTCATATCGGAGTATTTCACTGCGTCCCTCCTACGCGGCTGACCTGTTACGAATACCGTGGCGAATAATAAGGGCCGCGCGGATTTTTATGGCCGGCCTCGGGTTGCCACGGATGATCCACGCACCGCACCCTGATCCTCTCGATCCTTCGATCCTTCCCGACAGCTTCCCCGTGCTCGCCGTTGCGTCACGTCGTAACGGGCCCAAAAAAGGTGACACCCCGTTTTCTCTCCGAATCGAGAACGGCCACGCTCCGCCACGCTCCACTCTCGGTTCCGCGCGGAATCTTCGGCTCGAGGCGAGATTCGTCGCATGCCGAGAACGGCCGCGAACCGTGAATACTCTCGGCCGTGTGATATATCGATGACACGAGCGTGGGTGTACCAGAAAGTCGACCTCGAGGGAGATTAAAACGGCCTCGCCGAGGAGAGAGAGTCTCTCTTTCGGGCGCTCGCAAAAATCCGCTCGGCCCCGCTCTTTCCGCCGCGCATAGCGCTCGCTCGATCTCCGAGCTGTCCGAAGATACGCTCCGCGGGATCGTCCCGCTTCCGACACGTGACAGACCCGATCAGCTCCGAGTAATCTCGTTTTTCGTCGAGCCCAGCCAGCCCGGGGAAACGATTTACGCGATTTACGATTCGCTGCCCTCCGGATCCTGGATCCTCGCCAACCTGCCGGTGCAACGACTGCTGGCGATGGCTAATGAATATTGAGTAGAACAATACGTCGTCGCTGTTATTGTTGGGTTTTGGTCATTTAGCTCGTTTTTAATTCAGTATTTTGTAACCGCGTCGCGATACACGAGATATCGTCCGCGTTCGAGTTTGGTGGAGTAGCAACGTCTCTTCGAATCGTGAAATGAATTTTCTTTTTGACTGTCTGTGTTTCATGCATTATCTTAACTTTCTGTTTTATTTTATCCTTTCGTACTCTTACTTTATGTTATTATTCTATTTTGCGACTAGTATCATGTTTTTATCTTATCTTTCCTTTTCGTTGATATTTAACGTCCTTATTGGCCGTTTTAAATATTTGTGTACTACCCCTATACGATAAAGAGAATGGTGATAGTTGCAATTTGGTTTAAGAATTGCTCGGTGATCGGTGAAAAATAGCGAACACAAGGTAGCAAAGCTAGAGCGAGCAGACGGGGAAAGTAAAACGACAAAGAGAACGCGCCGTAAGAAAATAGAAGGTGAATGAACCGTAAGGTAAATTACAAGTGTGGATAATAAAGAGGAAATAATAGCCTGAAAAAAGGAGAACATTAAAGTTGTTCGACACGGTAAACTTGTAACTATTAATGTGCAATGTATTCGAAAGTGATTCGAATCATTCGTTCGATGTTCTTTATGTCTTCGAGGTTTTTCGAGGTTTATTTATTTCGTCGTGCGGTCGATTGTTGCCGGTGCTACAGTTGGGAAATATGAGTATTTATAGTGGAGTATGAGGAGAGTGTGGGCTGGGAATATTGAACGGCAAGTTTCGTTTTCGAAGAAAGTGATTTAAGCGGTCTGAGAACGGCGACATACTCACCACGCATTGAAATCACCGCACCGCGGCGCGGCGCTCCTATTAACGTTACGACTGGCACTCATATTATGTATCCGAATATCTTTTCCTGTTCGATTTACGACTTATTCCTTTATAGGTATCAGAGTATCAGGTTCTACGCTATAAATTATAAGCGTTGAACATTTGATACGTTATATATTAGGATAATAAATAACGTTCGGAATACATTACGTAAAATGTAGCGGGAACTCGAATTTTGTATACGGCATTTTTCCCAAATATAGTCTCGACTGAACACATTCGTGCATAATAATTTTAAAATCGAATAACAATCGCAAGTATCGCCTCTACTGAACACATTCGTACGTAATCATTTCTAAATTGAATAACAATACCAAGTATCTCTTCCACTGAACATATTCGTACATAATAATTTCTAAATTGAATACCAATCCCAAGTATCTATTTCACTGAAGTTATTCGTACATAATAATTTCTAAATTGAATAACAATCTCAAGTATCTCTTCCAGTGAACATATTCGTACATAATAATTTCTAAATTGAATAACAATCATATTGAATAATAAGCCTCATTATAGTCTACACTGAACATATTCGTACATAATAATTTCCAAATTGAATAACAATCCGAAGTATCTCTTCCACTGAAGTTATTCGTACATAATAATTTCTAAATACAATAACAATCATATTGAATAATAATCCTCAGTATCGCCTACAGTGAACACATTCGTACATAATAATTTCTAAATTGAATAACAATCTCAAGTATCTCTTCCACTGAACAATTTCGTACATAATAATTTCTAAATTGAATAACAATCTCAAGTATCTCTTCCACTGAACATATTTGCACATAATAATTTCTAAAATTAATAATATTCCCAAGTGTCGTCTCTACCGAACGCATTCACTGAAAACGACTTCCGAATTAGACAATAAAATTCCTAAATATCATTAATACTGAACGTAATTATTCTCACTAATTGTAGTTGACGATTTACAGAGAGGTTAATCGAAGACAAATTTAATCGACCGATAACCAACTCAATTTTCTGTACACGCGGACATCGAATAAAGTTTCTTCATAGCGATTACACTTTACTTAATTTTCTGCTCCCAGTTATAGAGTCGTCTCGCAGATTCGCGTAATTTATTGTTCCACTATTTAAATGACTACCATTTCCAAATGGAATCGCCAACAAAACATGCTCCACGAGGTTGTTTGAAAAGTTAATTCTTCGATCTAGACGATGACTTGCACCAACCACGGATAAAGTAATCTAAATACTAAGTAAACCAGTTCCTTAATGATCGTAGACTGCAAACCGTAGAAACCTTGTTCTTTTAACTTCCGAGCGCTACAATTTATTTTACGACTGCAGTGATTAAACCTTGTTTGTTGATCATAATCTCTTAGAAGAAGAAAAAGAAGGAAGTTCACGCTTACCACGTGCCTGTATATTTTCCAATGCCCACGCGTCGACAACAGCAAAATAATACAATTTTAAATCCAACTCGAAGCTTCCATCGCGAGTCCGACTCGAGGTTAACCCTTTGCACTTCAAGCAATTTTAATTCCTAATTTGAGACACTTTTTTGTCCTAGAATAATTCCATTGTACGTGGTTCATTTCCTTTCGTGCAAATCAAATTTGTTACTATTAATCGAACGTGCAACACTTCACTTCATACTAGCTTTTTAAATACAAACGTTGCAATGTGGAAATTGTTTCCATTGAGTCATTTTGCATAGCTTTCGCGTCATATTTTATTTACCTTTAAACGGAAATAATGCAACTGTGCATAAGCAAAAGACTCGCTTAGCCCGTTTGTGATTTTCTGTTTCAATCGAATCTATTGAAATAGTGCGAATATTTCTTAACACGTTGAATACCACGGTGGTCACCGGTGACCGACGCCACTTTTCATAGTCTAAGAAAAATTTTGTACCAAAATTATATAATTTTGATGAATTAAATTCGGGAATAAGGGTACACTTATCGAAAATATCCACTCCTTTGGGTGCGTTTAAGGTATTTTTCTCGGAAGAATTAATTACTGGTATCTGCGAAAAAACAAATAATTTCCATAAAAATCTAGCGCAAACTAAAATACATGTAGTTCATTCACGCGTAAGTACCTGGACAGATACTTTACCTTTGGAAATATATTTATTTCTTGCTATTACTATCCAAAGTCCAGAATGAAAGAAACATCTATAAGAGAATATTGGTCTACCGATAAAGTTATAAAAGCTGACATTTTTCCAAAACTAATAAGTAGAATTAGATAAGAATCATTGCTAAAAATGTTGCATTTTAATGATAACAATAATATGAGCTCGCACGATCCGTTGATAAAAATAAGACCGGTGGTTACTGAACTTAGAAACTCATTTTCTAAATCATTCTATCCATATGAATATTTATGCATAGACGAAAGTCTTTTACTTTATAAAGGAAGATTATGTTTTAAACAATATATTCCGTCAAAAAGAGTAGCTTTGGCATTAAGTCATTCGTTATTTGCGATTGCAAAACCGTAACCGAAATAAATGGTTATTAAGGCTTTTGTGGTCACCACATAATTTATTTCAGTTACAATCAATATACCTTGCAATGAAAATTCAGTCTGCTCAACATGCGCTCTTTCGTAAAAGGTACGCAGCCCACGGTAGGCTTTTTCGTACTGACTGGGCAGTCCATGGCGCTCAAAGGGTTAAAGGACACTGACGGAAGTTACAACAGGGTTGCTAAAGTTTGTCGAGCGTAGGCTCACCCTATCCGGGTCTGCAACCCCGTGCGGTACTCGGTTTTCAGCGTTGGTTCGATCGCTCGAAGGGGCAGATCTAGGGGCAGAGGAGGGAACGTGGACGATTTTCAGGCTCGACACACGAATACCCCGATCGCTTATCTGCGGCGGAGCGAGCGTAGAGGAGGCCGGTCGTGGTCTGGGACGCGGAAGAAGACGGAAATCGTGCGATCGCGGAATACGTGTGCGGCACGAGAGGGATCTCCCTGTTTCTCTTCCTCCTGTTCTTCTCGTTTTGCGGCGACTCTCTCGCTCGGTCGCGGGGTTCCTTCTTCTTTTTCCAGCTCCGGCGAAGCGGTTGCGATTCCGCGATTTACGATTCGTTCCCCGCCGTCGCGGATTCCCGAGGACAGGCAGCGCGACGCTTTATCGAGCGCTCCGCCGTAACCTTTCCATAACTATCGCGTCTGTTGCCGTAGATCAACGGTAACGCCGCGCCGCAGCGACCAATTTACCGAGCGACCTCTCGGCCGACCTCTTCCACCAGGCCTCCTCTCCGCAGGTAATACACGTACCTTGCAAATATATATCCATCGCGATGTATAATCCGTGCACGCGTATACATCGCCTAGCCTTGCCTTTCCTCCGTGAACAGTGCGGGAAGAACCAGGTGACGCAACGGACACCAACCCTTCATCCTACACGAAGCAGCCCCCGAACCTCTGCAAAATACTACGGCGAAGTCGTTTCAACTACTCGAGTAACCACGGTACAACCGCCGCGGTATTATCCCCGTTACTGTGCAACAGATCGAATTTCGACTCGAGTTTATACACGATAAATGCGACGCTTCACGCCCGTCCTGACAGCATTCAACGCGAGTGTACTATTACCGGAGGACTAAGGATTTTATACATTTATTGCAAAAATGTGTACAATTTGCGAAATATTGTACTCGTCCTGTACAGATACGGTTTGAAAGAATCCTTAACGTACGAGTTGAAAAATCGAACAACCTAATTTAACCCCTTGCCCTACAACTACGAGTCAGACTCGTGATCAAGATTTCGAACAGAATTTTTTAAACATATGTTTCCTGAATTTTCTTTAGACCGAAACAACATTCTATTTAGTATCTGATCGCATACAATCGATGGAGAATAGCTACGCATGCGTTAACTACAAATTTGACTTTTCTTCTTGTCGTTTCACAAAGGATAAAGAAAATCTAGTCACTGTTATCAGAAAATAAATCGTAGGCCAAGGGGTTAATCGCCCTTTACGAATGACAGACCTGCATTTACGTAGACGTTGCACAATTATTTATACAAAATCCATCGGAACAAATGTGTCCAGTAATGTGTCCACAAAAACGTCTTTGTAGCCTCGACGATTATGAAATAGCGTCGGATGTCCGTCGATTTGACGGATTCGGTCGTTCTGGTGTCAGCAGAGTAAATTCGCCGAGTCTGTCGACCGGTTCGAACGGCGGCAGCTAATTTTCGCAGGAAAACCCGTACAATCCTCGGCCTAATAAAACCATACCGTCTCGAGTTGCAGCGCTAATCGCACCGCAAAGTGTGATGCATGTTGACGATCCTCGCGCAGCATCGGATGCGCTCGGACGCAGAAGCGGCCGGTCGTCGAAGCGTGTATGTTAATTGCTCGAAACCGACGAAACCGCGATCAGCATAATGAAACGGACAATCAGCGACGGCCGGCTCGGCAGTCGGTCTGCCGTCACGATTTCACATTATAATGCCGCGGTCCGTCGTGCGAGAGAGGAGCGTCTCTCGGCGCACCGGTGGGCCGTCCGCGCGTCCCTCGCCGGACGGATAGGCGAGTGCATTAGATCGGGTACACGTCGTCGCGGCATGTCGTGTGCTTTTTTTGTCCGTTGGCCGCACGAGAAAATCTCTGAGGCTGCCGGGGACCCGATCGAGACGTATGTACACATCGAGCTTTACGATTGCCCTCATACATTAATGTAAACGTTGCCGGCTACCGGCGAGCCTAGAGACCGACCGGACGGAACATAGAAAGAACCAGACAAAGACGGACAAACACGGCGAGTCGGACCGAGACGAACGCAGAAAGAGAGATGGAGACGGGTAGAAAAGAGAGCAAGAGAAAGAGAGGAGGTGGCAGAGATGGGCAGAAAAGAAAGCAAGAGAGGCAGCGAAAAGAGCAAGAGATTAGAAAATGTGAGCAAGACGGAGACAGAGAGTGGGGGAGAAAAAGGACAAGAGAGAAACGGAGGGGAGAAGAGGAAGAAAACAAGAGAGGCAGGGAAAAGAGCATGAGAAGGATTAGAAAAAGTGGGCAAGAGGGAGACAGAAAGTGGGAGAAAAAAAGAGCAAGAAAGACAGAGAGGACGAGAGGTAGATATAAGAGCAAGAGAGGGATTAGAAAAATGAGCAAGAGGGAGACAGAGAGTAGGAGAGAAAAAGAGCAAGAGGGAGACGGAGAGTTGGAGAGAAAGGAAACAAGAGAAGTAGGTATAAGAGCAAGAGAGGGATTAGAAAAAGTGGGCCAGAGGGAGACAAAAAGTGGGAGAGAAAAAGAGCAAGAAAGACAGAGAGGACGAGAGGTAGATATAAGAGCAAGAGAGGGATTAGAAAAAGTCAGCAAGAGGGAGACAGAGAGTAGGAGAGAAAAAGAGCAAGAGACAGAGAGTGGGAGAGGAAGAAAACAGGAGAGGCAGAAAGTAGGGGAGAAGAAAAACAAGAGAAATAGTAGGAGAAGAGATAGTAGGAGAAAAAGAAAACAAGAAAGAGGGTGTGGGTAGGGAAGCAAGAGAGCAAGAAAAGGACGGAGAGAAGAATAGCAATAAATAGAGCGAAATAAGGAGAGCAAGAGAAGAAGAAAAAGAGAGGAAGAGAAAAAAGGAGACAGAAATAATAGAGCAAGAGAGAGAAGAATAAAAAGAAAGGAAGAGAAAAAAAGAGACAGAAATAAGAGAGAAAGAGAGAGAAGAAGAAAAAGAGAGAAAAAGAAAAAAGATAGAAATAATAGAGCAAAAGGGAGAAAGAAATTAAGAGCACAAGAGAGAGAAAGGCAGAGAGCAAAAGAGCAAGAGAGAAACAGAAGGAAGGAGGAAGAGAGTAATGGCGAGGAGATCGAACGACGGAGAGATCGAGAGGACGTCGCGTCGAGATCCGATTCGATTCGACCCTCGCGGAGCGGAACAAAGAGGACGTCTCGCAGGATCCGCGGAAAAAGAGAGAAATCCTCTGCAAGAAAAAGCACCACTTGTTTTCCTCCGGTTGAATCGATTCGTCGCGTCGCACGCGATCGGTCGAACGATCCATCGGGGTGACTGCCAACTTTGCGACAGCTCGCGCAATTTTTAGTCGTTCGAGTCTGCTTCGATGGTTTCCTTTGCGAAGGACTGGTCTTAAAAACTCGCAGTATTACCGGATTCGCTTTAATAAAACATAAATTCCTTCAAATTTCCTTCTCTCGGTTATTTTTACTACCAATCAGCTTTTCAGCGGCTAGGCTCAATGTAAAAGAAGTTTCATAATTTTAATATAAATAAATTCCTGTAAGTTAGTATGGGGCGAACCAGGGATTCGGAGATGTCAGATAAATCATAGAGTACACGGTCTGATTAAGAACACTTTAATAATACGCCGATCGTCATCGATCCTGCTTCTTTCAACTCTTAACGCAAACATACATATTTCCGCTTGCGTTCAAGGTTTTAACGCTTCCTTGATGATAGGCGTTTCTCGCCTCCGCCAATTAGGTGTTTCTCATTAAAAATGCTCTCTCGATCTTCCCCTCCTAGTACAGGTCCTACAGGGGAAATTCGCACCTAAGCGCATCGCCCCTTGCAATTCGTCACAGAGACCAGGTTTATGATGCGGCTATTCCGGACTCTCGGGTGGTCAAAATCGAAATACCCATTGTCACTGGAATTAGTCTCTACTCTACAGAAAAACAACCGGTATCACGTCCGGGTCATAATCCTGGTCACCGTCCTGGTCGACTCGAACATTTGGCCGCTAGCATCAATAAATGCTAAATTGCCTACAATAAATTCCACAAATTTGTAAAAGGATTAATGAAATTCTTACCTCTGATAAAAATTGTATTCAAACGTTCTCAATCGTTGATCTTCGATTTAAGAAAAGAGATTCGAGAAAATTGCTAGTACGTAAATTGTTAAGCGGCTGTTGCCTCTTAGAACAGATGCATGAACATTCTAATCACGAAGCTTATCACTGTGAGATCCTAAAGGATCTCGATACAAGCAACAATGTTACGAGAGAAATCAATTATCCACGAATAACGAAGAACATTCTCCACATGTTACGACCAACAGGATAATCGCCGTGTTCGGAAAGCTATCTGTACCGATTCGGAACTCCTGAATTCTAATTTATGACTATTACCAGTGCCTCGCTGCTATCCACGCGGAGCG
Source organism: Agapostemon virescens (assembly GCA_028453745.1). NCBI lineage: Eukaryota > Metazoa > Arthropoda > Insecta > Hymenoptera > Halictidae > Agapostemon > Agapostemon virescens. Next base: position 6,300,775 of record CM052087.1, read on the forward strand.
AAGCGGAAGCGGGTTTCGCAACGCGGAGGATCCTCGGAAAAAGAGAGAAATCCTGTTTGAGAAAAAGCGCGACCGGTGAACGGTGAAACCGAGCGCTCGCGCGCTCGTTGTTTTCGTCCGGATGGAATCGATTCGTCGCGTCGCACGCGATCGATCGGTCGGTCGGGAGGCCGGATCGATCGGTAGATCGGTCTGTGTGTCGATGCCACGGACCGGGATGGTACGGGATGGTTGCTGTGCTCTCTCGGAAGCAATCGCGCGCGAGTAACGACGATATCGCGGACGACAAGCGGGTCTCGAGGCTCGGAGTCGCGTTTCGCGGAGTCCGCGAAGCTTTCCCCCGCGGATCGAGATAGCTCCGCGCCGGCCGGAAGGAGATCTTGCCTTATGCGAATGCCTGTATACACGTACCTTGTGCGCCTCTACACGTACGTGTTATTCGTGTTAAACACAGAGGCTCTGCCGGAGGAACGGAAAGAGAGAGTGAGCGAGAGAGAGGGAGAAATAGAAGGAGAGAGAGAAAGAGAGAGAATGAGAGAAAGGTGGAGAAAGAGAGAGAGAGAGAGAGTGAGAGGGAGAGAGGGACCGAGCGTACACACGTATATGCAGGTACCGTGCAAGTACAGAACGGGCTGACTTCGCGAGGAGACGCAGCCCTCGCGACCGGCCCATAAATCAGGCTCCGCTTCTTGCGCGCCGATCGTTTGCCATCGCCGTCGGGTCAGAGGGGAGCTTGTCGACGATTCTGCTCGGCCGTAGTCTTTCTGTTCGCGAGCCTGAACGGTTTCAAAGCTCCGGGACGCGGGATACTTTTTTTCTTTCTCTTTCTCTCTTGCTCTCTCTCTCTCTCTTTCTCTTTCTCCGTTTCTCTCGGCCCGATCGTGCGTCCTCTCCTTTCGTCTTTCTTCCCAGCGGCTGCTTCTTTTCCCGGATCGTCTCCGCTGCCCTCGGCGCAGGCAACGGCTGCGCTCGTGTCCCTCGACGAACCGTGTCTACCGAAGACATCGCGATGAACCGTTGCCACTGCGAGGGGAACGCGATTAACGCGAGAGAAACGGCGCATTAATTAGAGGAAGTGGTTCAGGAGAAAATTATAGGCACCGCCGCGCCGCGGCGTCGTAACGCGACCCCGCATCGACCGGCCGCTGAAAGATCGCCGTACGATTCTGTCATTGCGTTGCGCGCGAGTCGTGCACGCTGATCGATACGACGATCCAGCTCGACCGATCGCTTTTATTACTATCCGAGGCTCGCCGATCCCCGCAGGAGGCTTCATCCGAGTTCACGGTTGATGCTCGTCGATCGGGACTCGGTTACTCGAGAGTCGACGCGGAATTGTTCGCTGGTTCTGCCTAGGATTTCGTTTCCCGATCGTTTGCAAGATCGCAAGTCTGGAAGAGAAGGAACGATGGTCGAGCACGGTGGACTCTCTTCGTTTGTGGAACTACTGCGCCCTGTATATTCTACAATCATACATTACAAGTATATATCAATATCTCTGACGGTACCTTAATCTCTTGCCATACCATTTTCTTTGCGGCTACAGTTATAGCAATGCCTTCGTCGCCAAAATTGTTGCAGAAGAGCCAAGACAATCTAGATTTCTTATACGGTCATACTTAACACTTTACCGACCGGCGATTATTTCAGAATTTTCTAAGGTTCATGATCCATTACTGAAAACTTTTTAATGGCTCGTTCAACGCTGGCTGCAATTTTTATTGTAAACCAACAAGGCATCCTCAGTAATGTTATTTAATAATTTAGTTATAAATTGCAATGTAAAAGCAGCTTTTAAGCTTCGTTCTGATACATTACAATTACTGAAAGTCCTATTAATAGGCTTCCGGTCGGTAAAGTGTTAATTCGATGCTTGAACGTCGACAATAAGAGAATGCAAGTTGATTTCTTTGAAAAAAGAAGGCGAAACATTTAGGTTTGTTAGATTTTATTCAAAATCTTTAACACGAGCCTGACTCGATATGATATGGGAAGGGGTTAGAAGATAGTCATATGTTGCAATCATACCTAACAATCGTGTTTTACAATTCTCAGACCTGGACCAGATCTGAAAACAGTTATAGATACGTAGGGATTTGGCTAGGTTGCTGTTAAGACAGAATCCCCGAGAATCCCCATTATTTTATTTATTCGTTAACAAATAAATTGACTATCGCTCGTACTGTCTTTCCACGCGCTCTTTCAATTTTCTCGACTCGCTTCTGTTAAAACTCGGTAAAACTCTTGGTAACTATCTGTCAACCTCCGTGTGCATCTCTTTAAAACTCTCTGTTTCACGCAGCCTGCCATGCTTACATTTATATCGATCACTTATACTTTCTTATTCGCATACGCGCTCCGTGGCCATTTAACCATCGTATATTTGCATGCGCGGTGTTTCGCTGAAGCATTGAATTGCCTAAAAAGCTCGTGCCGATTTTGACGGAAGATTGAAACGCAACATAAACGCAAAATAAAAATAAACCGGCATGAACTTTCCGGAAAACCCAATACATAAAATCCCTAACGAATCGTCCAATTTAACACTACAACTAGCAAACCAGTCAAAATGACCGGTCGCCAATATTTTCTTGCGCAATTGTTGAAGTTACAAGAATGTTTTCATCAGAAATTTTTGGTTGTGCTTTTTTGCTGAAACTATATATTACGGTAGAAATTGTATGAAATTCAAATAGGGAGAGTTTCGTTATTATTACAAAACAATGTATATCGTAGGATTTATTGTTCGGTAGTTCTAGTGTTAAAGACTCAGCTGTTCCTACGGATACAAAATTTTTACGTCACTTTTCTCTTTTCGCTTGCTCTTCATCCCTTTTTCTCCTTCCTGTGCACGAAGCACCGAGTAAAAAGGGGACGCGATCTCATTTTCTGGCCACTGGAAAGATGCCCGCGTTCCTTGAACAAACTCGTCTAACGGAATTTTTATCGCAACAGTCGGTAGAGAGTAGAACGCGAATGGAGCTGGGAAAACGATGTTACACTGACCGAAGTAATTCCATCACAGGTTGAGAACCCCGATGTCATCTTCCCGCGGCGTAGCCGCGAAGAGGTCGCTTTCGAGAGTGGGGCTCTATGATCCCGTGCGCATAGCACAACCGGTTGTCTTTTCTTTTTTTCAATCCGCACTCTCACCCCGTATGGGTGCGCGTATGCGTGTGCACGATAACGGCCGAACACGCGGCTCAGCCTCGGCCGATTCGCACGCACAATGACTGGGATACTCGTAATTGCCGGTAATATTCATCATTTAATGGTCTCTCCGAGGTCAACGCATCTGGAGACCTCTGCCGAGAGAAAGAGAAAAAGGGAGAAGCATTGCCCGGATTTTCGAGCAACAAGAATCAACGACCTGGCCGTGGGATTATTTTCATAGAAAAACGTTCGCTTCTCGATCCGATCGTCCGTAGACCCGATGGAAAACGATCCTGGCTTTTCATTGACCCCGCTGCTGCGTCGATCTCGGAGACACGTGGAACGTCCGTTGAATTTGAATTCCGGCAAATTTATGCGAATCTGGACCGTAACTTCTTCAACGGTGATCGACGCGACACTGTCACGGAACATCGACGGTGTCGATAATGAACGTTCTCGATAATGGTTCTCGATTTTTTCCGAATTAAATACTGAATTTTAAAAAACTATTAGCAGAGTTTTTTTTTATGCGTAGCGCTCCGGGGATCGAGAAGATTTATATTCTCGACGGATCGCTCCGCGATCTTCCGGTCCCCGAAAGAATTTCTCTGGCAAGTTTTACGCTCGTAAAATCGGTCATTAGTAAGAGGAAAGAATATTCGAAGGTGATGAAACTCCGGTTTTGCCGAGACACCGACGACGGTGCAGATCGATCGACGAATCGGATGCCTCGACGCGGGTCTATTTCGACCCAGAATTAAACGAGCAACTTACGCGATATTTTCTTACGAGAACGGATTTCAAGAAGCTTGTACACGCCCGTCTGGAAATATTCCAAATATATTGCTTCGCTCTCTAAGACCAACCGCCGTAAGCGAGCTCAACTATCTCAACCGCGATCTCAAAGTGGTTTCAAAGTTCTGCAGTTCGTTGCTAGCGCATTCGCTCCTTAACAAACATTTCATCTACATTCTGATCTTCTAGGAGGTCCATTCAAATCGTTGGCCGTTTGCGTTAGGTCCGATACGTTGACCTCGAAGAGGTTAAGTTCACTGCTAGTAAAGAACTCTTAAGATTCAACTGTAGACTCTATACAGGGTGTCCTAGAAATTAGTTTTTCGAACGAGACGATTCCAGGGGTTATTCCGGAAAAATTTGTAACTTTTACCAGGTCTGTAAATAAGAAACCGGAATTTGCTCATACGTGGCGCTAGCTATCGATATAGTTACCGTCGAACCGCGTCATTGATGCCATTTTCTTGTTTTGACATCTGATAAGGATTTTCAACTCAGCTACAAAAGTTTCAAACAGCAGCATAGTTTTTAATAGCGTTGAACATGTCGAATTTTATGCCTGAAAACTACGATTTTCGAACAGCATCGATTTTCTGTTACCATTTGAAGAAAACTGCTGCAGAATCGCATCGATTGCTTGTCGAAGCTTACGGCGAGCATGCTCTTAAATCACAGTGCTTCGAGTGGTTTAAAAACTTCAAAAATGACGATTTCGACATGAGACACGAAAAACGTGGAAGACCAGCGAAAAATTCCAAAGACAGCGAATTGCAAGCATTGTTGGATGAGGATGACGCTCGAATGCGACAGCAATTCGCGGAGCGATTAAGTGTGACACGAAAAGCCGTCACCGCGTGTTTGAAAGCCATGGAAAAGATTCAGAAGGTAGGAAAATGGAATTAAAAGGCAACACAAAATAGCAAAACCTTTGAGAAGTACTTTTGCACGCGGTTCACTCACCAGACTTAGCTCCTTTCGGTTATTACTTATTTGCATCGATGGGACACGCACTTGCTAAGCAACGCTTCGCATCATACGAAAATCTATGAAATCAGTTCGATGACTAGTTTGTCTTAACCCTTTGAGGGCTGAATTGCCCGACGCTAAGCCTACCGTGGGCTGCGTACCTTTTACGAAAGAGCGCAAGTTGAGCAGACTGAATTTTCATTGCAAGGTATATTGATTGTAACTGAAATAAATTATGTGGTGATCACAAAAGCCTTAATAACCATTTATTTCGGTTACGATTTTGCAATCGCAAATAATGAATGACTTAATGCCAAAGCTACTCCTTTTTGACAGAATATATTGTTTAAAAAATAATCTTCCTTTATAAAGTAAAAGACTTTCGTCTATGAGTTTGAATGAATGAGTTTCTAAGTTCAGTAACCACCGGTCTTATTTTTATCAACGTATCATGCGAGCGCATATTATTGTTACCATTAAAATGCAACATTTTTAGCAATGATTCGTATCTAATTCTACTTATTAGTTTTGGAAAAATGTCAGCTTTTATAACTTTATCGGTAGACCAATATTCTCTTATAAATGTTTTTTTCATTCTGAATATTAGCATAGTAATCTCTTCAGAAGATGAGCTAATTATTCGAAGACGTCTTCTCCTTTGCTCATACAATGGAACTGACTCTTCGGTTTCCGAAGCTACGAAAGAACGTTTGATTATGTTTGTTCTAACATTCAACCTATTGTGTTGATATTTAAAGCTTGTGTCACTGCTTATTTTTAATATCTTGGTCTTCTCATAGAGCTCCTCGGAATCCGAAGACGAATTCCACATCCGTTTTCTTTCAAATGTTTTAATTTCAACCGTTTCAATTTCATGTTCATAGTCCATGTCACTACCACTTTTACTAAAGTATTCAAGCTCATTCTTAGATATTTTAGGGGTAATTAAAAATGAAGAACAAATTTCCAGAAGGTAGCAGCACTTAACCTCAAAAGTCTTTGGTAGCGATACCGTTAACTAATGCACAATGAATGCACACATAAATTTAATGAACAATACTGATAAATGATTGTACAAAAGCACATTTAAATGCTTATTGTCTTTTTATATCTACAGGGTGGTCCACACAATTGTTTCAAGTCATATCTCCGTTATTATTGCATTTATGAAAAAATGTCAAAGGAGAAAGATAAGTGGTTCGAAGAGCACTACATCTGTAGGCCTTTAAATTTTTTTTAGATGCAGCAGTGCATGTGCAATTAACAAATGCATCATTTCTTTAAATAGAAATTCATATTTTCTTTTACACAGATCGATTCTTCTGTTCATTCTACGTAAAAAATGATTAGGGTACCATGGCAGAAAAATTATTAGATCTCGAGATATTTTCAAAAAACGTATTTATTCTTATGTCTTATTTTTAGTTTTCGCGCTCTAGTTACGATACGTGAATTGCTACTGAATGATGAAATGCTTACTCGTACAAATCAGTTTCTGTTATGATAACAATGTCGAAAGGGTATTTACCTTTGCAACATAGTCATGAAGTGTTCGAGTGTCTTCTTCAATAAAGTGAGTTCATAGCCAAAATCGAATGGTTATGTGAGAACGCATATATGAGTTCATAGCCAGAATCGAATGGTTATGCAAGAACGCATGTATGGGTTTATATCGCTTAAAGGGTTAAAAGGGGAACAGTTTTTTCGCGTGGTATCCACAAATTGTCAGAGAGATCGAAAATGTTCATAGTATCTTTTATCAGAAGTTTTGATATTTGCATACCTGGCACAGCGAAGGAAGAATTGAAAGAGATGGATTCTTTGGAAATGAAAAATCAGAAGTGTCCAGCTCGCGACTCGTCGATCTCTCGATCCGCGGTCAAGGACACCTGACGAGTCGCCTACTCGTTGCGGATCTTCTGGTTACCGGTAGTCCCGCCGCTGAAGAACTGACCCTCGACCCGGGGCCCTCTTTCGTGTAAGTCGAGAACTGGTAAAGCGACGTAGTGGCCTCGGTTACGACAGGTCGTAAGACTACGAGCGTGTCTAATAGGTCGCGATAACGCGGCCCGATGATATCCTCCGGGCCGTATCGCCTTCGGTGTGGTCCACATAAGGCGCGCGATTAAATGCCCGAGACCTAGCCCTTGGCTCCGTTCACAAGGTGCAGCCGGCCGACGTAACGGCATACCTTTGAAACTATTGACGGATCGAAATCGGATAAATATTACCATTTTACGACGAGGATCTATCCGAGTTACCCCGGCAACGGCGCGGTCCCCGTAATAGCTAATGCCACGAACGGCTAATAAATTTCTGCGATTTTGCTTCGGCAGAATCGACGGATAGAAATTAGGAAGCCATAGAAGCCGGTGCCAAGAGCGAGGAAATATTGCAAGGTATTTTAACGTTGGAATTATTACTTTTACCGCGAGCGAAACCGATGCTCGCGGGTAATCGGTTTTCGAAAGTGGGGGCATCGATTGAATTATAGCAATTCCTGCAGGTTCGACTTGCTGGTAATTGTGATGGTTATGGTCTCTGAATTCCTCGCACGATTTGATAAACACGAGAATAAATAAAAAAAATGTCTTCCATCTTTTGGAATCGCGAGGAAAGTCTGGTTGAAACGTTAGGACGTTTTGAAAGTTGCGTTGTTCCTTAATGGGCTTCGTTACGCGCGTGCATCGAACGCGGAAAGTTGTGCCGTTTGCGACTAACTGAAATATCTACGCATCTTCTGTATCCTGCAATCGCTGCGGAAAATTATTATACTATGTAAATATCCGCGGTACTCAAGATTCTTCTAACCCGGTTTCCCATTCCGTTCGATGAAAATCCGATTTCCATGTAAATCGCGGATTTCTCGTTCCGCGGCGAGTTGAATCGTGGAAGGAGGTTTCTGCGATCGAAGAATAATAGCGGCGGTAGTAAAAGTTCCAATAAATTTCCAAAATCGTTAAGAGAGCAACATTGGAGGCAATTGTAACAATCCGCGGACGTTCCTCGGCAACGAGACGACCCGGCATAATTTACAACGCCTTATCGTAATTACCATCGTATTAAACCGTACGGCGCAGAATAAACCTCGAAAATTATAACCATATCGAAAATTTACGAGGATTTTAAGACCGGTAGACGGATTAATCGGTATATTATACTTGCCGAATTAACGAGGGATACTTAACGGCACGCGGGATGATTTCCAATCCGGGCTGGCCGCGCATCGCGCGTGCACGAGCAATGAAATACGCTCGTTTCCTCCGACTTTATTCTCATTGTCGGCGCGTATCGGATTGTTTCCCAATAGCTATTCGTTCGGGCGAGTTTATGCCGGTTGCCGAGGCATCCCGGGCGAAAGTAGCAACTGCCCCCCGCGCGTCCCCCGTCCGCGAAACAGAAATTCGAAAGTTTCGCTTTAAAAGAAACGTAAAAGTTTACGAGACGATCGCTGATAACACCTGCGACATTTTTTTCCCGCGATCCCCGGGGATGACCCTCGGCGGACGTCGCGAGACGTCGCGACATTAGAGCCGGCCCCCTTTTTAACGACATCCGACGGTTTCGCGAACGTTACCGGGGGTCTCGAAGCTGCGCGAACTCCGTCGTACTTTAAGCCCGATCGCTTCTGAAAATTCATTTCTCGCACGGCGATAATTTACCGGGGGCCATTATCATAAAATGTGGAAGGCCCCCGGGTCGGCGTTTTAAGTTATGAAACCGACGCTCGCCGCCGGGCAGCATTAAAACGCGCGGTTTAATCGCTCGGGACTCGCCGATCAATTGCCGAGATTATTTGGAACCGTATCGGGGACGCCGTGGACGGAGACGCGATCCGGGCGCCCTTTGCGCCGCGTGGGTCGCCCCTGACCCGGCCGAAAGTTGCCCCTTTACTCCCGACTTCGATTCGAAATATCTGGGTCGCTAAATATCTCCGTAGAAATCTCAGAAACCTTAACCCGCGCACGGCGGACCATTTTTACTATTTCAAAATTGTCGACGTTTGGGAATACTCATTGCTGTTTTACCAATTTTTTAAAATTATATTTTTGATCACGCTGCTCGTTTAATTTAATCGCTAGAAACTGTGATTCATGCCAAGCGCGATAATTATACTTAATTGAGGTATTCTTATTAAGTCAATCGCAGCACCATTTTAAGTGAAAAAGTAATTTTTAATTTATAAGAAGATAGATAAGTAGGAAATAACTCTACTTGCTTATTTTATTTAATTGATTAACTACACCGAAACTATTATCATTTTGCGAGACAGAGAATTCGTCAACCACCCGAACTACAGAGTAATATCACTAAGAATATATATTTAAAAAATTCACAAGATTTTCCTACACGTAAATTCATATTTTGGAAGGCATTTCTGTATTCTCCGTTTGTGAATCTGAAATATTTCCACGTTGGTAAATCTTGAAAGGAGCGTGGCACGTTTCAGCGACTCCCTCGTGGTTTTCATTGAAGTCCACGCTGCCCGTCCAACGAAATAGGAAGAAACGATCCTACGAATTCGACAGCATCGATGAGAATCGAAGCACACGTTTTTCTGCGGCCTGGGAAAAGGAATGAAACCGAAAGAGTTGCGGAAAAAAAGGGCACGAACGCCCGTCGAAACTTGTTTTCGCGTGCGACGAACGCACCTTGACACGTCAGGTCGCGCAGGAATTCGCTGCAATCGCGCGAGCGAAAAAGTCGCTTTTCCTATAATTGGCACGCGACCTGGGCGCCCGTGCGAGCTCACCGAAGGCGTGGCGTGCGAAAGTGCCACGTGGCGTAACACCGGCACAATCATAATTGCGAACCCGCGTGGAAATGAAGCCTCGCGTGACACTCGCGACGCTTCCTTCCGAGAGGCTCACCTGTGCGCATACTCGTTAGCGTGCCTCTGCAACGGCGAAAGAGAAATTAATTTGCGCGAAAACGTGGACTAAATGGAAAAGAAAATATTCAATTCGCAGTCATTAAGTCATATTCAGCTGCGCGCGTTTCCAACATACTCCGATGCAACGCTAAATCTGCCGAGCACTAAAATTAGCTGTACAGGGTGTCCAAGAAATAGAGTCCCTTCATTCTAAAGTACTTTTTCCTTTACCGATCCAAGATTGACGCTTCGTTTTCGAGTTATCAACGAAAAACATGAACCAATCGGAGCGCGGCTCAGTCAACGAAAACCACGCCCCTTTCAGAGTGGTCTCTCGCCAAGAATTCTCTGATTGGCCTATGTTTTCTGTTAATAATTCGCGAACAGAGCCGCGTATGAGATTTTCGCGAAGGAAAAGTTGCTTATCTCGAAGCAGAGATCAGAACAGAGAAAAAAGAATGTTTTTAACTCATTTTTGCAACTTATTCTTTCTTTTGGTTTCAGATTGAAATAACGGCTTCGCAATTAACGTGTCCACTGTCACGATCCGAGAGAGGTAAAGAAATAATCCATGTGGTAAGTTTTGACTTTCCAATTTTATTTACAGCGATCAAACAGTTTGAGCTTGTGAGATCTTGGGGGATGATTAATTTCTAGAAGAGACGTTCGCAACCCTCTATTAGAGCAGTTTACGATCTTATCGTGAAAGCAATCGGGTAGTTTTCGCGAATTCGGAAATTTGAAACCGTCGTTGGTAACGAGTAACGCGCAACTATCGAAGATGCGAATTTTTCGGTAAACGACCACCGCGATCTTTAATATGTTTTTTGACCTCTGGCCGAGAGCATCTGGACCTCGATCTCTTAACGATTCCCGAAAGCCAACCGGACCGGGTACAATAATTCGCGGATTAAACCGCGGCCCCGATTACGTTTCGATTACACGGTCGTCGGTTCCGACTCTCCTCTTCGCCTCCATTTAATCCGGCGACGTTGGTTTAATCTTAACCGCCCGAGCGGGTACTTAGGGTTTGTTATTTTGCTTCTGATAACTGAAACTTAATATTGAATGTACTCCCAGCGAATCGATGCAACGCGCACCGCCGCCTCGAGCGCAGATTGCTTGGCTCCGGAAGCTACCGCGAGAAGATACATTCTTTTTAAAAGAAGCGTCGTAAAATTTTCGACCGAAGTATCCGCCGGTGATTGTTTCTCGGCGAAAGTGATTCCCTCGGGCAAAATACATACGCGGTAGCAGATTTCTTGTCTGATATACGGTCACAGTCACCGGGGACCATGCCGAACTGTAAAACACCGATTTTTATGAAACTTTCGCAGAAGGCGGCTCTTAGAATATTATTTAACACATTTCTTTCATCGGCAATTAAGCCGAGAACACAGGCTTCGGAGTTGGGGAGTACTGTTACAGTCAGAGGGGTGGTTTATGGAAAAATTGTGTATAATATATTATTATATGCTTAAACAATACTTTGAAAAATAACATTTTCTTCTTAACTGTTATAAGTTAACGTTAATCTATTTTCCTGGATATTTGTGCCCATAATTATGAAAGTGGTCTAAGTCAAAATTAAAAAAAAATTAGTTTATCAGTTATTTCACACCACATTATTTTAAACTAAATTTATTCAATGTAATTTTTACGATATCGTCAAAAATGAACCATTATAGTGGTTGTAATTTGGACATTATAAGGAATTCATTTAGTCTTGATTATGAAAGTGGTCTAAGTCAAAAATTTAAAGAAATTATATAAACATAACTTGAAAATGGTGCGTGGCCCTCTGTATACATATGGAAGATATAACTACTCAAAAACACGTAATAGCTTACAGTGATACTTGTTCAAGCCAAAATCGCAACATTAAAGTAGCATTGACATGGATGAAAATTGCTCAGTCATCAAATAATAATATTGAAACAGTAGGTCACAAATTTTTTGTATCGGGTCATTCCTTTCTACCGAATGACCGTGATTTTAGGTTGATAGAAATGAAAATGAAAAAAGCAAATTACTTATACAACCCTGAGCATTATTATGAATTGATAGAAAAGTGTAGAAGAAGAAATACATTTTCGATAAAACGAATGTCGCAGCCGGATTTTATTTCAACGAAATCACTAGAAGAGTCAATAACAAGAATAGTAAAAAATATCGCGGGCGAATCTGTCTCTTGGATGCAAATTCAATGGATGAGATTCTTGAAAAACGAAACTTATAAAATGTTCTATAAAACTTTTTTAGATGATTCTAAATTCCACGTTTTGGATCTTTCACCTAAAAGAGGAAGACCAAAAATATACGGAAATATTACATTACTTCCATTATACACCACCACTAGACCAGTAACGGAAGAAAAACATAAAGACATTATGTGTTTGCTACCATACATCCCTCCAGTTTTTCAGGAACATTTTAAGAATCTTAAAAACTCGAAATAATAAAAATGGATTACTTTTTAAAAATAATTAATAAATGTTCATGAATTATTTCATTAATGTTATTGTTTCAAATAAAACTCATAGTTCTTTATTGCTTTAAGTCATTTATAGGACATTCAGTTAATTTTGAAAATGGACTAAGTCAGTTCAAACTTTAAAAACTACATTTTCGTATGAAATTCACACAAAATTACATATTCATAATAAATTTCCACTAATCAAGACTAATAAAATTATAAATTAAACTATCGCATAATGTAAAAATATTTTTTAATTTATTCAAATGCAATTCATTAAATATCTCGAAAGAAGAAATATATGATTTAGACCACTTTCATAATTATGGGCACATTTGTATGTGAGAAACGTATACCTTGATACAAAATGCAAACGATACAGAATATGAAAATTTACGTTTGATTTTTATGAAATTTCTGTGAAAGGTATTTTACAGTCCTTTAACATGGACTTTTATCAAAATTGGTAATTAACAGTGAGCGATTGAAAAAATAATTTGGGTCAACTATTTTTCCAAAAATTACTTTCCTCCCTAAATTTTAGAAAAATCTATACGCTTCGTAGGATCCTGCGTCAAAGCCAAGTAATTGAAATAAAAGTTACTTCTACTAGAACCGATGAGCTGCTCATCCAAGTAACTGTACCATTACTACCGCGGACGTTTATTCGAATTCGCTCGCGTCGAAAATAGAGAAGAAAAAGTTTTATCCCCTGCGTTAATTTTATGCTGTTCATAAAAGTATAATACGCGATGCTAAAGATTATTGAAATCATTATTTTACTGCGTTTTACACGGCAAGAAATGCTGTAAGTTCGTAAGCATCCGCAGTGAAGCAATTGCATCGAACTCAGCTAGCGTGTCTACTAATTATTTACCTGTTCTACTTATTGTAAAGTCGAGTGCTGCTCGTACGAGCTCGACGAGCTTGTTTTTCGACGTCGATTCGTTCGGAAGAGAAAAATCCATAACATTAGCTTCCTCTTCGCGTCGTACAACGCTTTTGCACAGTCTGCAACTAATATATTTAGAGTGCATAACCGAGCATTAAAGGCATCTGGACTAAATTGGATCCATTTCTATATCGGTGCAAGATGCAACTACAAAATTTAGTATAAATAACCTAAATAACAGGACAGTTCACAAAGTATTTAAAATAAATATCAAACTTATCCAAGTACTTATCCAAGACAGCACTTGAAGAAGAAATTAACTGGCATTGTAAAAACATCGAGCCTCCCTCTACGCAGGGGTGCAAAAGGTAAACGAATAAACAATTTACAATAATTTTCTCGCGCCACAACCGATCGAGCGCGAGCTAGCAGATTCTGGCCCGTTCGAAAGATCGCAAAAGATTTTCGTTCGAATTTCGAGAAGACTCGAAACGCAGGGGATACGAAGTTGCACCATCTCGGCCGAGGAAATTAAAGGGTACGGAGAAGGAGAGGGGGGGAAGTCTACTTTTAAGTGGCACTTCTGATCGTCTCCCCCGTGGCGGAAAGGTGGCTCGAACGACTCCAATCGAATCGGTAACGAACGATTCGAGATACGGTCGAGGGCGTTATGTAGGACCACACACGAGGCGTCCGCGCTATCCTCGACCCGGTCCCACCAGGTAATGTTTCTTTTAAGTGCGAACACAAATTGTAACTGAGACGATGGGCTTTCGTCCTTCTCCCCTGCACGGGGCCATAGCCCGGGCCCCGGGTCGAGAAATATCTGGCGGATCCGATTTCAAAAGCCGTTCGTTTGGATTCACGATTGTACGAGGGTCCCGGAGCACGGAACGTGTCGCGGCATTGACCAACCAACCCTCGCCCCGTTCTCTTTCACCCTAAGACCGTAATCCCTTTTCCCCTGACGGTGTTACATAGGGGAACTGCGAACGGCACGGCGGCGGGAACCGCGAAACTTGTCGCCAATTTATTCTCGTGACCGTGAACGAGAGTAGACGGCTCCTTGAGGAACCTCCGCCAGGGTGGCTATTCGTTTCGCTTCGGAGTCGGTCGTCTGTCCGGTGTGCTTCTTAAACGATCTACAGGGTGTCTCGTCTAACTCGAGCAACTCGAATGTCTCGGATAGTTCTTACGATAAGCGAAAACGTCGGAGGAACGCTTATTTCGAGGGGCAAATACTATGTCGAGATCAAAATTTAACAGTCGAGGTTAAGACAGGCAGTCGATGGGAACAATTGAGGAACTCCGATGGAAGGCTTAACACGTTGAGTCTCTAGGGACTGACAGTGAACTTTCCGTTCAGGCGACGTCAGTTCCTGGGGACTGATAGTAGACTTTTCGTTCGTCGACATCAGTGCATGAGACCGGCATTGTTAACTCGTTGAATGCCACGCGAATTTTGCATACTACGAATAACTTTCATATTGAGAAAAATCAAAAAACGAGTTCTTGGCCCATTTTCCCTATTTATTAATTAACTGATTAATTAAAAATTCTGAAAAAATTCGGACACAGTTCGGATACTATGCCACATGTTAGGTATTATTTTCAGATTTTTCTGTTGCAAACTCTGGTTGTAAATAACGAAAAAATTTCAGATTTGTTCTGCTGAATACCTTTCCTTCTCGTTCGAGAGAATGATAACCGACAAAGAAATTGCAATCGCAGTAACCGTAAACTGAATAGCAGGGCATGGGTTAATCATACGAGGCAACGAAGGCGGTAGCTTTTAAATTCCTCTGACAGATTCCCTGTATCGCACCTATTTACTATACCCAACTATCTATGATATAAACACGCAAAATCAGCCTATCGATGAACACTCCGAACGCCGCCGATATTCTACGAATAACTTTAGAATTCTGTGTTTCCACGTCAACGGTTGCCGGGATAACTCTTCTCCCGCTCGATATTAATTTCCCTGGTTCTCCATTTATTATGCGATTTTCTATCCCGGCTCGCCGCGTGCCGACCGATAAAGGTCCTGGGACGATCCGCGTTTCCGCGCGAGGCCGGGCGCCGCTGATCGATATACTCGCCGCGCAATAATTCGCGTCGCGGAATGCAATATGCGGGTTACGTGATATTTCAAACGACTACCCACTCGGATCGTCGAACCCGCGTTTAAATCAAACGAACTCGGTCACGGAGCGAGTGATGTCATCCGAGAGAAGCGGACGCGTAGACAGCGTCGGCGTTGGTATTCCAACTAGCGCGTCTCCGCTCCGATCTGCTCCTCTTTTGCCTCCGTTGCTCGTCTCCTTCTCTTCTTTCATTTTCTTATCTTTATTCACGGTCTGGATCGCCGTGTCAACCTCGTGTTGCGCAAGCCGATCACCTCTGCCGGCCGTCCCGGATTTCACGAAATTAACGCGAGTTGTAAACGAGCGCGACTGGATAAGTAACGGCGCTGCCGAAATCGGCCTACGATTTGAATAATCCCGACGATCTACCAAAGGACCGGCTAGTTTTCCGTGAAACCCGACATCGAGGCCACTAAACCGTCCCACGGGCCGTTTTCACGAATTTCGGCGACTTTCTCGGGCCGCTTTCGACGTTGTTCAATTGCGTTTCTTATAAAATCCATCGATGAGCGCGTGTTTTGTTTCCGCCCTGCAGGTGTCTCCGATGAGACGTGTTGTGTGTCTGTACGTGTGAGCGCGTAGCGGTCGAGACGTCGGAGACACGAGTGACTTGTTTTCCGTTGGCCTACGAGGCAAAAAGTACGCAATAACTTTCATCAAATCCATCAATTTTCGTAGTCCTTAATAATCCCATTATTTTGTGGTTCAAAGGACGTCCCAAAATTAACGCAAGATTTGAATTTGCTGCATTTTTGCAGTACATTTTTGGCAACCCTGAAAAAAGAACAATTTGACAGCTGAGAGTTTAGGGTTAATAAAACTGGAACGTTATACGATACAACAAGAACGATACACAGTTCTTTCTGCCGAAATTGGATGCTATTGATGTGGCCATATGTGGTTTCAACAAGACGCTGCCACATGCCATACAGCCAGTGAAACAATTCAATTACTGCATGAGACATTTCCTGGTCGTGTACTCTCTCGTTTCGATGATCAGAATTGGCCCCCTAGATCGTGTGATTTAACACCTTTAGATTTCTTCTGATGGGGTTATTTGAAGTCAAAGATCTATGTCAACAAGCCCACAACCACCCGTGCATTACAAGAGGAAATTAAACGCTGCATCAACGAAATTCAGCCACAATTATGCAGAAAGGTCATGAAAAATTTCGACAAAAGAGTCCGTATGTGCCAGCAAAGCTGTGGAGGCCATTTGCCCGATGTGTTATTCCATAAATAACCCTATCCTATGTACTTTATGATTCAATGAAATAATAACAATCTAAGGACTAAAAACTGTGTTTTCTATTTAATTGAAATCTTGTGTTAATTTTGGGACACCCTTTATTTGAACAGACGGTGCTCATGAACGAAAGTCTCGGGGGTTGCAATTCATTCTGAATTATGCGTTCTAAGCAACCGGAAACAAAAGCAGGTTCAGGGATTGTAAAGGTACACGATGGACGAGTCAGCAGATTTATTTCTTTCGGTACACGGAGTATATGCGAAAAATGTTCGAGTCGACTTTCTTCTTCGCCAATCCGCGATTTGACGCTTCGTTTTCGAATTACAAACAAGCAAAATCTACGATCTAACGATGACGCATGTTGGATCGTTTTTTTGGAAATATTTGTAGTTGTTTCGAGAGGTGAGATTAAGATTACGGTCTGTTAACTTCCCACCCGAGGTTCGTCCGAATCGAATCATTTTCGCCATGTTCCAAAAATTCCGATGATGTTCTTTGGAACGACGGCTCGCGGAGGAGGCCGCGATCGTTTACGCGTCGAGCGGTCCCGGATTATTTACAATCGCTTGATATCGATCGAGATATAAACAGGCAGGAATGCCACGGGGAATTCGGCGTGGAACTCGAACGTGGTCTGAGAGATCACGGCCGAATCGCAGTTTTATTTGCGACCCGTCCGGTGCTCGTAAAACTCGCGCGATCCGCGCGCGACAGGCCCCTAAACTCTTCTGTCGCTCGTTACACGGCCGAGTGCTCGCTGTTCCGGGGATAACAGACCTAATTGATGGCGGAGTAACGGCGCGAAATCGCGGCCGAATTTCGCGAGCGTAATTGCGGCGAGCCTAATGGCCGCTGGTGTCGAGAAACGCCTCCGATCCGCGATTAAAACCGCTCGTTGCGTTTCGAACCATTCGCCGAAGCCCTTGGGAGGTCCTGTCTCTGTTCTTTAGATAACGTTGCTAATTCTGATAGCGGGAAGGGCCTGGGAATAATAAAAAATTAACTTCGCTTCGTGTAAAAAAATTCGCAAAAGTAATGGCTGGAGATTGCGATGCAGGCGAGGAGTTGTTTCGATTTTTGTAGAAAATGTTTATATTCGTTGGAAACATTATGGCAAGCATTTAAAATGTATTACAATTTTTGGATTACTTGGGATTATTCAGTAATTTAGAACGAGAAGAATAATGGCTAAAGATTGTTCCGTAATTGTATTTTATGTCTGCTAAAAATCGCCAAATATATATGAAGATCGTTATTAAGTTTCATAGTAGATAATATTAGAAGTCTCTGTTACTTTTCAGGCGGGTTTAAACGAACTGATCTTCAATTTTATAAAAGTGGATCAATCCTTTCTTCTAACTAATGTCGGGCTAGATTCATTGATATATTAAAGAATTCGTCATTCAGTTTAAGAAAACAAAGTTGACCTCGATGTGACTTATACGCCTACACTCGTGAGAATAGCCTACTCGACGCCATTCAAGCTTCCTCTTAAACATTTTTCACTGTGATCAATAACACGGAGACACTCAGGAGTCGAAATCGAACGAGTCACTTCTGTATACTGTTAATGTATCGTTGTTATAGTAACCATTTTAGTGCCAACCGAAAAATTTCAATTGAACGAAACGTGGTGAACTAAATTTATAATATCGACGAGGAATTCATGAATTGGAATAGAATATCGATTGGATTAGATTAGATAGTGCAATAATACTGCAATTTCTAATAAGAAATCTAAACATTAAAATTCGGCTTGCCATCGATTCTACTATCCTTAAAAATCTATATATTGAAAGGTAACAAAATGTTGCTTCCACTATTCTTGGAAATCTATACGTTAAAATAGAACAGGATATCTATTGTAAAATTATTAGAAATCTATGAATTCAAATAGAAGAAGAATGCCAATTGTACTATTATTAGAATTCTATATAGTAAAATAGAGAAAAACAACGATTCGACTATTCTTAGAAATCTATGCATTAAAATAGAACACGATATCTATTGTACAAGTATAAGAAATCTATGAATTCAAATAGAAGAAGAATACCAATTGTACCATTATTAGAAATCTACGTACTAAAATCGAGAAGGACAGTGATTCTACTATTCTTAAAAATCTGTATATTGAAATAGAACAAAATGTCGCTTTTACTATTCTTAGAAATCTATACGTTAAAATAGAACACGATATCTATTGTACAATTATTAGAAATCTATGAATTTAAATAGAAGAAGAATGCCAAGAAAGAATGCCGAAAAAGAATGCCAAGATATCTATGAATTCAAATAGAAGAAGAATGCCAATTGTACCATTATTATAAATCTACGTAAATAGAGAAAGACAGCGATTCGACTATTATGAGAAATCTACGCGTTAAAATAAAAGAATAATTTTTCGCAAAATGAAGCCAACGAAGATACATCGATTGTCGGCAGCGGAAGGGTTAAAATATCTGGAAGAATTTGTGGAAATGAATGGAAGACGAAAAGGATTTCGTAATAAACTAGTTTTTCGCCGGCCCGCTCATCGACAGAGGCGTCCGAGCGGAGAACGTGCTCGAGTTACTTCGAACCCGTGGCTACTTTCTGCTCATCGCGGTTTTTGTCGACGGAGTAGGCTGTCCTTTCGCGGAGAGAAGTCTTTTTCACGGGGCTTGATTGCTCGATACTTTTCTAAACGAGGGAGAGCTCGCAGCCGACCTCATTAAAACGCTCGACGCGGCAGCCGGCCGCGATCGTTTTCTTTTTCGAAGCGGTGCACATTGTTGACGTTCGTCCTGCTGCCTCTTCCGGTCGATTCGTTGGCCATACGAACCGCTCGATGGGTTCGTTAAACTTTTGCCTTTTTAACCAGCTGCTTCGACGCTTCGTCCCGTGTGACGTAACACCTCCGACACATTTTTCTTCTTTTTAGCCGGCCTCGAAATTACCAGCAACTCCCTTTGCGAATTTTTGTTACACCTTATTCGCCGAAAAGATTCTCCCTCGAGCTTTCTCTTCTCACCAGCTACACCTAAACATTCATTATTTTGCTTCGGTTTTTTCCTGCGACTGACCCATCCGCCTACTCGAAAATGGCGATCCAATCGTGCCAGTTTTTATTTTGCCGTGTCGAAAAGTCAAACGTTTATTCGCGATGACTTTATAACCGAGGGAACCTTAATTTGCTTAAACCGGAAACTGCACGGTCCTCGTTCGAGATCATGCATATTTAGCATCGTCATTCCTTTTTGGTGTTCGTCGCTTTCGTTATAGAATATTTTTTAATACTGGAACCATCAAACCCGTCAGAAGAACCGATCTCGGATTCTTTATTGTGCAATTAGTCAGATTGTAAAGACATTTTTGTGGACACTTGCCGGATACATTAATCTCATCAGACTTATCGTGTATGAAAAACTATGAAACAACGTGGTAAACGAGGACGTGTCAGTTTTAAATCACAGTAAAAAACTGGACACTTTTAGTATTCGGTGGTTCCAGTGTTGAATCCTTCGACAAACGATTCCTCGATGACCAGGTTCGATAATGGAAATGTTTCATTTAAGAAGAGTCATAGAAAGTAATAATTAAGTTTAATGTTAATTTGTCTCTTAGCATTTACACTATCGCAGACTTTTCTGTCTTGTCCGACTCGAGAGAACAGCTGCTTCTCATTGCCAGTGGCCACTTCATTTCCACCGCGAGCCCCGTAGAACAAAACGAGCGATTCCGGTAATTGCGATATTATATAAAGTGATTCGTTTTAAAACGGTGCTTCATAGCCGATAACGAGATCTTCATCGAGGCAGTAACGATCGCGAGTAACTTTGTAATTCAATATGGACCCTGTATCTCCGTAACGACGCCACGTTTCAACTTCCCCGTGTCCCGGTTGCTTTAATATCCATTAAGATACACGCGGACAGGATATCGAGACAGCACGCGTTTATTTCCAGTCGACCGACCTTCTTTTAGGAATAAAACCATCGAAATGACTCTCAACGAAAATCACGCTCAAGTAAACAACAGTTCTCTCGCAAGCTCCCATATTACGATGGGGACATTGCAAATCGAATTAACCCCTTGCACCGAGTTGTACTTTTCTGTTGCAATAATTAGTACATCTTTGTTGTTTGCCAAATCTTAGAAGAAACAGAAAATTTGTTTCAGATAGCAACCTAGACATTTATTTTGGTTTAAAGAAAATTAATAATCTGCGCATTTAGTATATTCTGTTTAACCCTCTATGGGCCAGTGTAACTTTCAGGTCACATTTTAGTTTATCGACATTTTACCAAATAATTATAGCTTTTTCATGAGATGATGCATAAATCTAAATTCTATAACGTTGCCAAGACAACCAATATTAATATTTATGACCGTTGCTAGGCTCATCAACAGATCTCCCTAACGTTATATTAATCTCTGCACCCTAACAATAGTCGGAACTTTCATCTCCACCTTTCGTTCTCCAGGAATGTTCAACATCTCAGTGCCCCCAAATCCACTTCCGGTTTCCCAGACGCATGCGATCACTCTGCAATGTTGCAGAACAACGTTATAGGTGACGGAATTATTCGTATCATTCCTATATGAATTTTAACGTTGATGTATTCATTGTAACAAAGTTGATTGTGATTTATAAAGTGCAAGAAGACGGTAGGAGTGCTCGACATTATACATTTTATTTTTTCAATTTTTATTCCCTTAACCACGGTAGTGAAAATGCAAAGACAATGGTTACAGAGTTTGTATTGTGGTAGTGTGGGATACCGAAAGGATCGAATCGGACACTGTTTAGTATTTAAAGTGTTTGATTTCATGACTGATCTCCTACGCGGTTCACAAAGACAATCAAGACGCGAGATTACTACGCGTAGACTGACTCAAGGTTTTTCATATCGAGCTAATTGTCGATATTTTTTCGGAACATTCTGAGTAGCGACGACTCCTTTCGCGGTGCTGCTGCTTCGCGGACACCCCACGAAGCGGAAAGAGAAAGAGACAGAATCGGACGGCGATAAAACGCGGGAGCAAGCGAGAGGAAGGACGATCACAGCGCCGGTTTCGAAATCGAATTATTTATTCCCGTCGCGGTGCGATATTGGGACGGCCGATCGTAAAACTCGAGGCTCGCCTGATGGATCCCAGTGTCCTCGGGCTCTGGTAGAGGCCGTGGTCTGCTTCGGATAAGGCCGGAATTGATGGCGGAATAACGGCGCTAAATCGCGACCGAATCGCGTATAATTAGGCTGCGTTACCGCGCGTGTTCTCTTCGACGGGATATACGTGTCAGCCTCGCATAATCACGCACGCACGTCCGCATACAGGCGCGCCGGTTGTCGCCACGGATACACGCAGACAAAGACGGACAGGCTACGTTCCGGCGAAACCGTCCTCGTGTCGGGCTCCGGGCAAGCGAGAAGTAGAGATTAATAGCGAAATTATACCATTAAGTAGATTTTATACGTATCCAGCCGGCGTAAAAAAGTCACCAGTTCATTTGCATGCCACGTGGGAATCCGTCCGGCGGATTATCGGTCGATTTATATGCCGCCATTAAAAAATCTCGGTCCGCTTCGGCGCGGGACGAGCGACGAGCGTTCGTTCGCGAACGTTGTCCCGGACCCTCTCGTGTTTGCGAAACCGTGCCGAAAACGAGATCCACGCGAGACGCGCGTTACGTGCGAGAGAAATTGCCGCGCGACCAGACGACGTTATGGCCTTTTATCGCAGACGATTCTATCGTCGTGATGAACGGCTACGCGGCCGGCAGAAATTAATCGGGCCTCGGGAACGATTCGAGACGCGAAACGGTTTGCTTCCGTGCGTTTTCGGCGTCCTCTCGCGCCCGGACCGTTCCGTTTCTTTCCTTCTCGCACGGCCGAGACCGCAGCCGACTAATTAGAATAAATCGTGCGGCTACCTTTTGCCAATTAACCCATTAATCACCGCGGGTACATTCGTAATTCGGCGATCCCACTCGTGTACCACTTTTCGACCGATGATTAACGCCCCACGCGGAAAGGCGGACCGGTAATTTTTCGTCTCCGAAACGGAACGACGCGTTGCCCGGCCTTTATCTGCGCGCTGAGACACTTTTTACCGGCTCGTTATGTAAAGGCCTCGCAGCTAACTGTAATATTTTCTGACGGCCGGAATGCAGAATTCGTCAGCGGTCTTATTAAACCCTTGACTTATGGTGTCGTGTGAAAGTATTGCTCCGAGGTTTTCGGACTTTGACAAATACGAGCATAATTTGTCTCCTCCCAGATGAAATTGAGGAAAAACGATTTGAAGTTTATTTCGAAGAATTATTTCGTTTGATTGCAGGCTGGTCGGTCGAACGAATGAACGCGTAAATTGCGTACTTGTTTGAATTAGTATTCGGAGATTATCTCATCTTCTGAGCGCTGTTTGTATAAAAATGCCGGATTAGTAAGTTCTTACAAACTAGAACACGATTGTAGCAATATTTTAGGTTTCCAGCTTGTTTCCAAAATTTGGTGAACGATTAAATGAAAAATAGGCGGTACGATCGATTAATGAACATTTATTTCGAAAAAATAAACGGGATTGTCATAGTCGATAATAATTATTCGACGAACCACCTCGAAATACAAATTGTTAATTTGTTACGATTTTGCGATGGATCTCGCGTCTCACCAATACTTATCTTAAATACGTGAACCGTATTTCGAACATTCGTTAAATAAATTGATACGGTGATGAACGGTTTATAAAAAAAATAAAAGTCTCTTTAACGAGACACCTGTGAATTAAAAATACAATTACTGCATAAATTTCAACACGCAGAGGATATCATAAATATTATTTTTTGATTTAATACGGATTATGTACGTTCGTTGCGAGGTGTTCGTTCGCTGGACAGGTCACCCTACTTGTTCTTACGTGTATGTCAAAAGAAAATTAATTTTTTTCGCTTCTTCTTATTTCACTGTCAAGCAAGATTAACGTTATGGGTTTCCTCGTGGCGAACTCTTATCGCGCATCTATAGAGGATTGAAATGTAAAACGAACGAAGAAAGTCGAGTAGCAAGTGATTAAATATTAATACACATCATTTTCACTTTTTTAATCATCATTTTGTAGGAATTTATGTAACAGAAATTCAGTCAGGGTATATTCGAAAGTGATCTTTGAGGCATCGTTCGGTTCGTGGTGTCAACTGGTACCGCTTGTCTACCGTGTCTGACTATGACCATTCGTTTCTACTTTCTATCGCGCGCCATGCCAAGCACTTTTCTGAACACAAGATTTAAATATTTCCCATTATTTCACGAACCATTGATAGCAACGAGTACGTGGCAATACTTCCTACACGTACAGAGTGCATCTTAACACCTTAACCTACGATTTACGTTCGAGAATTTTGGGCCGAAAACGTAAACAAGCTCGAGCAGCCTTCGAGCCATTTGCATGACTTGTGTAATACGCTGATCGTAAATACGACGGTCGGGGTTGGTAATTTGCCCCACCACAAATAGCACAGACAAGTCTCTCCAAGACCAAATATTAGCATGCTTTCCGGTAATGAGGAAATACATGAAAGGATATAAAAAAATTTTTTTTTATCCGTTCGATATTAGTCTTTTTAATTCATAAATTTTATGCAACAAAATAAATAACGAGAAGAAACGATGTTACGTTGGCTATAGGATCAACATAGCCGAATCACTATTGAAGAATATGCCAATACCGAATTATAGAGAACGAGGACAATTATCTTCCGGGGATATGAAAGAGAGACTGCACGCGAAGCATTGGGCTCATTTTCCAAAACATATTGACCCAACAGCATCAAAATTAAGACCGTCAAAACCTTGTAGAGTTTGTAAAAAAAAAATAAAAAACGTTGAGAAACAACGTGGGAGTGTAAGAAGTGCAGTTCCCTTACATCTGCCAGAATATTTCGAATTGTATCACACCATTGCAGATTATTAATTTTGTATTGCTGATTTTTGTATAAATAAACTTTTTGTAGTACTTGCATCTACCACAATTATTGCATCAGGTTGTAATTACTTATCAAATATTCCACAAATACTTATAAATTTAAAAGGGCGCCGCTGCTAATATTTATATTTGGCCCGATCATCGTACTACGGGCTATGCCCGTAGTTGTAGGTTCAGGGGTTAATGGTCAAACCTTTTATAATCAAGGTTGAAACACTTTTTAAAGCTTTATAATACTTCAATGTCTCCGTGGCGTACCATTCGATTAACCATCTGGGGTTGTCTCGGTGGCATTTGCATTGCAACTTCGCCACTGAAAATATTTTACCGCAGAAAGGAGAATGTTGAAACTACCTGCTTATTTAAAATAGTATTAATCTCGCTCCCTGTGTTTATATACGTATAGAAAAATCCTATCGGGTGGTGCCACGATTCTTAAAGTGAATGTTTAATTTTGGATGACCAACCTAATGACTCAGCTTAGATAAAATATCGGAATCGATGTATATATTTGAAATAAGTTAGTCAGCCTGTTTTTCGCATTTCTCTACCAAAGTCCAAGAGAAAGTTGGCAGAGACCCTATGTCTCATCTTAGACTACTTCGTCATCAGTAGCAAGGGTTACAGATAACCCCTCTTCGCCTAAGAAATCTAGTATATAAGAACCAAGTACCTTCTGAAGTCAGAGATGATTCTTTCAATCCTTCTGCGAGACAGTATTGTATCCTGAGTTATATTTTAGAAACGTCCAAAATATATCTGTAACTATACAAATCGGTCTACGCGTTTCTTACCCGGCTTTACCTTCCATGTTACTAAATCAAGTTTGATAAAAGTTCTAAAAGAGATTGTGCATCAACTCCGAATTCCCAACAGAGAATTCATGTTTTCCATACAGTTACGTTTGTGTCAACGTTAAAATCTTCACTGCAAAAGAATAAGATTAAAGTTCCAGTTTAAAAAAGTCATGCTGTTTACGTTTTTTAGACTTTTTATCGTCAATTCATCGGTCTCCCTGTTTCTTTCGGCTCTCTTACAACTATTACATATTCCTCTAACGTGCAGCGCATTGTCAAAGCGTTTCCAGTTGTATCTGACAAATAAAATCCAAGTTAACTCGCCGTAACGTAAGAGTGCCCGGTGGTGAACAATCCCTAAGGAAATCGTAGAAGGTAGTTACGAATCCGTGGTGCCGACAGACAATCGTGTAGAATCGATATCATACATTACACATGATAATTGTAAGATCAATGATCGATCGATCAACGACAATGTAAATGCAATAACCAAGCTGTGCCGCGCAAACCTGAAAATCGCCCCTGGCACCGATCTCGGAAAAACTCTTAGTTCCCCTGACCGCGAGTAAAGCGCGGCCGCGTCGCCTAAGCGGCGAGAGCGTTCTCCCGCGGCACGTCGAACGGAAATTCACCGTTCGCCGGCCACCGGCGCGACTCGCCGCGAGTTTACGTTCGCCGGGTTGCGGGACAGGTCTTCCTTCCTGTATCCTTTCATTAAGGATGCATCGGCCGATCTGCCGTACTCGGAAGAGATGGTAGATCCGCTGGTACTTGCGTGGTCGCGGCGGCTGCAGCGGCGGCGGCGGCGGCGGCGTCGTCGGTCGGGCGAACGCGCGTCCAATTACCGACGGGACCGACGTGTAATACGAGCTTTAATGTCCGGAGGTAGCGGCTTATTAGCCGGTCGAAGCCGTCGAGGAGAGAAGAAGAGAATGAGAGAGAGAAAGAGAGAGAAAATAGAGAGGAAGAGAGAGAGAGAGAGAGAGGGAGCAGGCTATGGTTCCGTCGCGAGTTCGCGGGAGAGGCGACACGAAAGAACGGGAGAGAGAAGCCGGTCCGCGGAGGAGACACAAACGGCCGCAGGATCGCTCGGTGCTCGGCGAGCGTATACAGCGGGCAGGAGAAGCCTTTCGGGAAAAAAGGGTAAGACGGTACGTGGCGCTGGACAAGGATCGACAGATCTATGGGACCGCTACTAGTTTTTCTCGTCGCGGCGGCCTCGATCTGACGCGATCTTGCCTTGACACCGGCTCTTTCCGCCCCGATCGGCGGACAGCCGCGCGATGCTGCTTCAGGAGAGACCGGCCACCTTCCACCGGCGACGGATCTTCTTCGCCTTACGCATACTTGTACCCCGGCCACGGGCTTGTTTATCGCGTAATAAATTGCGCGAGCGCACGTGCGCAAGGTACCTCCTGCGCCGCGCACACGGAGTCAGGTGTCGCTCGGGGTGTGATCGATCGCTCGGATCCTCGACGCTGATCCTGTCCCTCGATTTTCCGACGACAAACCTTTCTTTGGCCATCTTTAAACTGCTGATGACCTTTCCGGATGATCCTTCCGCTTCCAACATGGGAAGCGGGTTTTGCACTCCAAATTCGCCCTTGCCGCGCCGCCGCGATCACGCGAATTTTCTTTGGTCGAGCTTTGCGATACTTACGTATATTACTTACTTGCGTATATTTACGCTGTTATCGACAACGTAGTTTATACAGGGTATTTTCGAGATTCGTTAGGATGATCATTAGCTTCTAGGATGGATACGCAGAGTTCAATCTCCGAATTTATCCTGGTCGTTAAAATTACACATATTTAACTCAGTCCAGATTTACGATGCGATCGAGGCACACTCAAAATTAACTTTCGCGCCAATAGTTGTTTATTTCATACGTTAAATTCGTTAATGTTAAAACGACGGGACGAGTCAAAGCTACTCAAAACTCGTTACCGAATATTTATTTAACAGTTATGCAAATTATAAGAATGTTCCCACGAAAACGTTTTATATAAACTTTGAATAATTGCGACCTTGTCATTATTACAAAGCAGTATATATCTGTTAACATTAATAGCGGCTATTTGTTGTCGATCTGTCGAATTTACATTAACCGTCGATCAATGCCTACAGCATGTCACTTTAAAGTTTCCAAATCTCAAGCCGAACTGCTCCCTTAACGCTAAAGCCACCGCAGTCGGCCAAACAACTCTTCTTAGATTTTCTATTTCGCTATCATCGAAGTTGTAAAATTGCCTTTATAGAAATACCTTTGATAGATTCAAATACATACAGTGGCTCACAAAAGTATTCGGACACTCTTTAAGACTAAATAACTTTTTCAAAATTGAAACAAACAACTTGATTTTACTGGAACAACTAGAAGCATTGATTTACTAAATGATATGCAAAAATAATTTTGAAATAATTCTAATCGGTAGAAATTACGTGGGAAAGTAGACAAGACATTTTTTAAAACATTTTTATTTCAACTCGTAATGAATATTTAAACTATGCGTTTTTCAGAACTGTGTTAGTTATACGCATGCTGAAAATTTCACCGAAATCGATTGACGCGGGAAAAAATGATACTCGTAGAAAGATGTAAGAATTTGTGGAGTTTAAGCAGGAACTGACCAAGTGTGTATGTCGATCGGTTTCAATGAATTTTTCTGCATGTGTGTAACTATCATAGATCTACCAGATACGTCTTTAAAATTTTTAGTACGTGGCCCAAATAAGAAATATTTAAGAAGTTCCTTTTTGATTGGTCATGTAATTCATACCAATTCCAATATTTACAAAATTCATTTTGCATATCATTTATTAAATCAATGCACCTAATTACTCAAGAAAAGTCAAGACGTTTGGGTCCAATCTTAACACTTTGCTGACCGGCAATTTTACACAGAAACTAATATCGAAGTAAAGTGAAACATTCTAAATAAACTCCAATAAATTTTATTTATATTGAACGAAATGAAATTAAACTTCAGACGTATTTTTTATATAACTTTTAAAATGTTTGTTTGGTATGATAAACTGTATGGCAATCACCTACGTGTAATGGTACACAACAAGTTTTGCAGATATATCTCGTTTCGCTGCGCTTTCCTTTTGAATAGCATACTCTACACCTTCTAGTTGGATTTATTTTTACGCCAGTGACTATTCGTTCTAAAACGTGGTCGTTTAGTTTTCCTGAAAGCCTGAAAGGTGAATCTTTGTAAGGTGCCCTTTTAGAAGTACGAGAAGAACTGCCAGGGAGTGTGCTGCATTCATTTGAATCTACAAATGAAAAATGGAACGGTTGAAATTTTTTAGTTACTAAAATTCTGATAAAAACCTAAACACCAAGAAAATTATTTTCTTTATTAGAAAGCGGACACGACTAAATACGATGCGCAAAGCTTCTGCAATATTCTATATCGCCTTGAGATTTATAAATTCAAATAGATAATGCAAGTGCAATGACGACTTAACTCGTCATCGGTAAACAACGTTTGGCCATAAAAAGACTAGTTAACTCGTCACCGGTCACCAATTAACCCTTAGAACTCGAGCGCTGACTCTGAGGCGCCACGAAAAATTGCTATGCCATTCTTTAAAACAATTTTAACATCGCTATCTCTGTATCTAACAAATTAGTAAAAATTTAACGATTATAAGGACGAGTAATGGTAGAAAGCCCCATAAGGTGAAATAATTCATGTAAAATAAAAGTTTCCTAGGTCCGAAGAAGTGCTTTGGTTTTCTAGTTAAAACAGCTTCGAGTGCAAAGGGTTAATAATCCGATGATTTACTTCGGTAACTCTCAGCTACTCCGCACAGACTGACTCCACACACGAGAGTACAATCGCGTTGCACAACGATTTCCACAAGTTTTGAAATAAAAATGGTGAAGCAAACGAAGCGTGTTGTGATCTCGCAAACTAAGCGTCGCAGTACACGGAAAACCGGCAATCATTTCTTACCGATAGCTAATTCATTCTTCCACCACCTTCTCAGACCCCATATTAACCGAACCACTTCGAGCGGACCGCAATTTAAATTCGCACTTGGCACCGGGATATTCGGCAGGAGACCGGTCCGAAAAATTGCTACATCCCGCGTAATATATATCGCGGGGTATCGGTCGTCATCATCTCGGGGCTCGTCGAAAGCAGGGAAGCGAACGGCGGTTGATCGATAAATCAACGGGCGTGCTGGCAAATGTTCTCGTCGGTGAGGGTGTACACGTAAATGCTCGACACATAGTCGCTGCTACAAGTGCGCCTGCACATGCACACGTACACACGCACACGTACACATGCACACGTACACGTGCAGACGTTCGTACGCACACACAGAAAGGTTTCGCGAGCCGTTTCATATGAATCGGATCGTCGAAAGAGGCGCTCGTAAGTCGTGGCTCACGGTCGACGATACGAATCTGCTTCGATGTAATATTTAGCCCATCGGCGCTCCCCATATGCCGCCGACAGCAAGGCAGAAATGTATCGGGAAGCCGCGGGGAGCTGCGAGGGCAAAATAATGCAAAATAATGGCCAGGAAATCGTGCGTTCGACTAATCGTAAATTTAGCACCGACGTCCGAACCAGACGCTCGGAAGATTGATTGGTCCGCTTCTTTCTTTCTTTCTCTCTCCTCCCTTCCCTCTCTCTTCCTCTCTCTCTCTCCCTCTCTCCTCCGCAGAAGAAGAAGAAGAAGAAGACATCACTTCGACCTGCGAAATATTTTATTTATGAACGAGCCTCTGCCCCCGATTCCTCCGGCCCGATTTGCAGTCGTCAGACACTGTGCCAGTCGTTTTTCGAGTCTCCATTGAAATATACGTCTACGGTGCTGCCTCGAAGTATTCAATTAAAGATTAACGATCCAGGAAAATGAAACAGTTTGATCGTTCATTATTGTTGTTTTAATGATCCGTTTTAAGTAACCGCGTCGAGCGTGTAAAGAATTTAGCATTCGATTTTATTCGCAATTAGCAGAGTCCGCAGGCTCGTGGTTTGCCCCTTCAGCGATTAAATATTTTTAATAGAGCGATTGGTACATATTTGTCCTGCTACCCTCGGACATCTAGTTTTATTCGTTTACAAAGTAGGGAATCGCGAGCAGTTACGAAATCGTTGACAGGAGGTAATTTTTTTGTAATTACTGGTATCTGCGTTTGCAATTAGTCGTTGTCGAGTCGTTCAAGTTGGAACATATTTATCTTTGAATTTATATGTAATTATATTTATACCTGCCCGAACATAGAGTGCCTTGTTTAAGTCCATATACGGCCGTCAGCTGTTAATCATTAACGTTCTGAACATTTTCAATGTTATTCGATGAATGAACGATCCTAAATTCGTTGCAGCAGCTGAGGACTATTTTTCGTGTGTTTCAAGCGATCCGAGCAGCATCGAATCGCTGCTCCGACAACCGGAAGCCGCAGGAACCGTCTGCGAGACTCGGTTTCATAAATCGTCCAATATCCGGCAAGCCGGTCAGGCCGATAAGCTCGCTTTTACGATTGCGCTCGCGCCGGTGAAATATTAACACGTGACCGACCTGTTATCCGAGCCCGAGTTCGCCGGGGCCCGGCTGTTAAGCGTGCTCGTAAATTTCAGATAATTAATTGCGTTTACGTATTAACCTGGCCGGCCACGTTCCGCATGTTCCGCCGGCTGATTAAGCCCGCAGACACCGGATCTAGTTGAGGAGGGTCCCCCTAGTTTCAACGTTTCATCCGCGAGAGGCGGTCTTCCTCCGGCGTATTATCTCGTTCGCGACGCGTTTCGCGCGCGCGGGCCCCGCTGATTTGCATCTGGCGCTTGTTAGCTGGGCCTCGAGAGCGATTTTCTCGCAACCGTGAAAAATCGATCTAATCTCTGTTGGGTGCCTTCCTCTCCGCTCGGTGCCCCGGACAAGGATCGCCATCTGCCACGTAAGTTACGACACCGAGCGCGAGCAAGAGCGCGCGGGGACGTCGTGCATGCATGAGGGACGTAGAAAGGACGACCACCGATCTTGCCACTCCGTGTGTTCCTGCCGAGGCTCTCTTGCCGAGGCGCATCGTAATGCATTGTACTTTACTTGCCTCGCGTGCGCCACCGCTCGGACCTCTTCCTCTCTTGTACCTTTATTCCGATTTTTTACAGCCGAGCCACAATTATGATCGCTGCGCACCGCCATCTCCGATGTACGGCCGTTCGCGGGGCGCGGAAATTAAATATCATGCGATCCCAGAGCCGTATTGATTCGCACTTGCTACGCCATTTTGTTCCGTATTTAAATATTTAAATCAGTCCTTCGTAGCAGGCCGATGCGACTGTCACCGATTCTGAATAAATAATCGGCTTATCCGTTAGGAATGGCACAAATAATTCTCCTCGAAATTCTTCAGTGTATGGGCGTTAAATCGCAGAAATTAAATATCACGCTATCGCGGAACTATATTGATTCTAACTTGCAACGCCATTTTGTTCCGAGTTTAAATCAGTCCAGCATTCCGATGCAACTGCCACCGATTCTGAATAAATAATCGGCTCATCCGTTAGGAATTGCACGAATAATTTTACTCATAATTCTTCGGTGTATGAGCCTTGAGTCGCGGAAATTAAATATCAAGTGATCGTGGAACTATATTGATTCGCACTTGCGACGCCATTTTGTTCCGAGTTTAACACTTTGACTGCCATGTCACCCACATATTGGTGACAGAATTGTTTGTCCGTATTTAAAAATAAATTTGTACATTAATATGTTCTTTGCACTATATTCAGTTGAGTTTTGAAGAATAGAAGAAGGTTGAAGGATAACTTTGTGTCACACATTTTAAGTTTT
>CM052087.1:6344712-6363083 GCA_028453745.1 Agapostemon virescens
GTTGGTATTGTGTCGATAGCGTTGATAGTCTGGCCATGGCAGCTCGGCAAATATTGACAATTTTTTAAGGGGAACCTCTGAATTGTGGGGTGGTCCAACTAGTCCGTCGCCGAAGTGGGAAAATAGGTTTCTCGAGATGCTTCGCATAATGATTTCGTTTGAATGTCCCAGAAGGAATTTTGACATCAAACCAACTGCATGGTCAAGCTAAATGTTCACAGTTTATGCCAGAATTTTCGTGAAGGGGTATCATTTCGGGTTATAAGTATATAAAGGGAAGATGCCCCGAAGATAAGTCCCTGGGGAGAGGGAGGGACCGACCGAGATGCATAACTTAACCCTCTGCTCTCTCATTCCCGCTTTCTCTCTCTCTCGCGGTACGTAGGAAGAATTTAATCTCTGGTTGAGGTTGTTCGCGCGACCCCTTTCCCTCTGCGCTGGTAAAATAAATAAATAGGACGCGTTCGAAATATGTCCCCCGTCCGGCTGATATATATATAGAGCGGACTACCTTCCAGCTGGAATTCCCGAGTGCCAGGGGATCCTTCCTCCGCGCTTTTGTTGTTCCGCGCTGGCTACGCTCCTCCCGCTTCCTCTATCTTCTTTCGGCCGTCTCTTTCTTTCTCGCTTGTACCCGCTCGTTCTCGCTCGTTTCTCTCGCGTCGTGTTTCTTCGGTAAGATCGAGAATTCCAAGCTAGCGCGAGATCCTTCACGGTGCGTCGCAAAACATTCGCGCACCCGCGCGAGAGAGCTCGCGCGCGAGTTCCTGCGAGCCCTCGTGGGTACGTGCACGCCGAGCGATACGCACCGGGTACCAGACCGCGGAATTCCGGACCCGTTCCTCTACTTATCGGAAGGGATTCCTACCCGTCGACTCACCCGCTGCGAACAGGCGATGTTGACACGGAGCGCAGCTGCGCGAGGGCGAGAATCCGCGAGCGCGTCGCGCGTTGACCATGCTAAAGGTAATTGGTACGCGTGATTTAGTGGACGATCGCGAAGTCGCGAGCCTCGAGATCATCGGAGTCGGATACGCTGCCGATGATTGTCCGATCTTAGCAGTTGGCAGGACTATCGATCCAGATTCAATTTCCAATGATAACGCGTTAAGCTCCACGCTGATTTTGCCTTATTCAGATACTGTAACGTACGGAGTTTTCTCCGACGGATTTGCCTGCTCTTTCCCGAGAGTGTATATTAGAAACTGCGCGTTTCAAAGCCCAAGGTTCTGGGGTAAGTGCCGTGGGGTTCATCACAGTCCTCTTACCAAAAGGCATAGCCTTCCCCACTCCGTGTCCAGATCCTTCAGGACAAAGAATCCCATGTCTTTGGCAATACGACGTCGGGTCGCTTGCCTTTTCTAAACATTCTCACTTCCGATAAACTGTCAATGATGCCACAATCGATAGCTGCGAGGCCCAACGCGGTCATCAGCTATCTCGTTGCCCGCCACCGGGACTGTTTAGTCTCACGGGCCACAGACATTACAAAACCCTACCCTACATTATCAAGGGATGAACATCCGTTCGGTCATTCTCACCAAATCTTCTTGTTATTAGGTAAATCGGAAAGTTCCGGCCGTTTTTTTACAAAAAGTAAAGCTTTATTCATGAAAGAAAATGAAAAAGTACGTTAACAAAATATTGTCCATCGTTAGTGATGACTTTTTCCCATCTTTCGGGCAGCAAGCGAATTCCGCGTCGAAAGAATGATTCATCTTTGGAGGTTATCCAGGCGGAGATCCATTTTTCGAGATCTTCGTACGAATTAAATCGTTCTTCAGCAAGTGCGTGTGCCATTGACCGAAACAAGTGGTAGTCAGATGGGGCACAGTCTGGTGAATAAGCCGCATGTGGTAGCACTTCCCAGCGAAGTGCTTCTATCGTTTCCTTGACAATTTTTGAGACGTGAGGCCGAGCATTGTCATGCAGCAAAATCACCTTACGCTGTCTCGTTTCATATTGTGGTCGTTTTTCGTGCAATGCTTGACTCAAACGGATAATTTGTTGTCGGTAGAGACCTCCTGTGACTGTTTGACCAGTTTTTAGCAGTTCATAGTATACCACACCTTCCTGATCCCACCAAATGCAGAGTAAAGCCTTTTTTCCGTGGATATTCCGCTTTGGCGTCAATGTTGAGGGTTGGCCAGGATCACAAATGGTTTTTCGACGTTTAGGATTGTCAAAATAAATCCATTTTTCATCCCCAGTGATGAGACGATGGAGAAACCCCTTTCTTTGTTTCCTAGCAAGCAAAATTTCGCAGATGGTTTTCCGCTTTTCAATGTCTCTTGGCTTGAGTTCATATGGGACCCACTTTCCTTCCTTGTAGACCTTCCCTAAGGCTTTTAAACGGTCGGAAATGACAGATTGAGCACAATTTAACGCTTCTGCAATTTGTTTTTGCGTTTGACATGGATCTTCATCCACCAATGTCTGCAATTCTTCGTCTTCGAATACTCGTGGCCGTCCAGAACGCTCTTTGTCCTCCAAAGAAAAATCACCATTTTTAAAACGTCGAAACCACTCTCTACATGTTTTATCGGAAACAGCATTATCGCCATAAACGTCTACAATCATTCGATGAGCTTCAGCTGCCGTTTTCTTCCAATTGAAACAAAAGACTAACACTTCGCGCAAATGACGCTTATTCGGCTCAAATTCCGACATCTTCAATGTAGAAAAAAACGAAGTTATTGATGCAAGCGTAAATTGTTGTGTACTGAGTTTTATTAACAGATGTTCAAACTAAAAAGTTAGCCTTACTTTAGAGGTTATAGTTACCCACAGTTCGAGCTACGGCTACTCGACGCTGGATGGACAGAACTTTCCGATTGACCTAATAAAAATGCGTTGACACTAACATGTACGCCAGCTAGTCCCAGCCGGTGGGTCTGTTTACTGTAAGTTCAGTACCTTCGAAGGGGTTACTCTGACGAATTCCCGGAACCACGGCACATACGGTACTCCCATATTTATATCATGAATGTCAATAACAACACAACTGCCGGGCGAGCTGGTCACACCGGGACAACGATTCAATTCCCTCCCTTTAATCGCGCGGACCCGAAAAGAGAGGGACCTGCCACGTGGTCTACGTCGTTCGATAACCGAGTCGTAAAAAAGCTCCATAACCCGTCGTGGCGAGAAGACCCGTTTACGTCAGAGGCCCTATGTCAGAAGGTAGGTATGCCATTGTTTTTTCGCGTAAATTCACAATTTTGCTCAGGCATAAAACTTTTCGATCAACCGAAACGACCCTTCTACGCGAGAGGCCGGGGTGGGAGAAGGTGTTGTATGCGCGTATAATTTCCCGTATAATTTCGCGTAGGTACGGCGTTTTCTTCAGGCGTAAGACTGGTCGAACGATATTGGGATCTTGTTCCCGTTCTCGACCAAGTTCTGCAAACGGCCCCGCAGCTCCTCCAGGCTTTTCAATTTCGCCTTGTTTATCCTCTTGTACTTCACGTCTTTTACTTATTGTATATCTTCACGGTACGTGTCGTAGAAAAATTTCATGTGGTACGCGAGAGATGTCATGCATACCAGAAAATTAAAACGGCTGACACGGCTAAATTGTTTATTATTTCGGATCTGAAAAATTAGTGATTATTCTTTAGACATTCTGACATAAGAATCAACAGCGTTCTTCTTAAAATTATTATCGTCGCGTAGTTATTAAACAAGTACATCCGAAAATTTCTGACGAAAACATATTCATAACTTCAATAATTGCAAAAGGAAAAACTTTGGACTAGTCAAAACGACTGGTCGACTGGTCAAAGTTGAGGCTCGATCATTTCGACCGTCAGACTCGATTGTAACCGATCTGATCCATTACTACGAGATCGTTGTTCGGCGTTCATTGATAGACTCGCTTGTACCGTTTGCCTTAGCTTGGTCGCTTATCCGTGCTCCGTTCTATTAATTCTTCCTGTTGGTTACGATTACGCTTAAAGCGATGTAGTCTTAAATTGGAGGTTGCTCGTAGATGCCATAACACGATGGGATCCATGCAACGATTACGCGGTGGTCGACGTTGAAAAGATCAGTGTATCTCAATGTCTTGCTTCTCGGGAGCAAGCGTGGAGAACGAGCACGGAATTCGATGAACAAAGTAGCTCCGCAAAAGACATTTGCCGGTGACCTGAAGGGGTCGCGAGCAGCTCGCGTTAGAATTACCCTTTTTCGCACCCTCCAAGTATTCCCAGCAATTCCAGACACAGACACACGCGCACGCACGCGTACACGTACACGCGCATCGAGAGAGATTTGCAAGTGGCTTCGGAGGGTTGCGCTGGTGTTGAAGCAAGGATGGACGCAACGCTGCACGAGTAGCGTGTAACCACGGGCTCGCGTAGCTCTTGTTGGCAGTCGAGGGGCCTTATGTTGCGCGGACGCCTCCGGGTACCCGCGAAGACCCTTCCACTCGGGGCCCGGTATCGGGACCCGGTGTAATTGGAGCGATCGGCACTTGTTTTCGCACGGCACGGCACGATCACGAGCGCTGCCGCGGCTTGCTGCCTCGACCTCTCGCGGTACCGGTACTCATTACGCGGCTTCGACACTCCGTGCTGCCTTCTCGGACACTGCTCTTCGTCTGTGTGCCGGTCTCTTTGCCTGTGTGTACGAGTGTACATGTTCGTACGTGTGCGCGCCTATAGCGTATCTCCGTTACGCTCGCTTGCCCCGATATTGAATATCCCGGGAGAGCACTTTGAGCGCCGAGCGCCGGTCTGCTCGAGAACGCCCGCCACTTTTAGGTCCCGGGTACTTTATTGCTCGCGGAGGTTCCGTGGGCTGATTAATGGCGGCGGTGCTCGTTTGTTTGTCGTGCGACCGGCCCGAGCGTTAGGAAACGCTTGCCATCGTATATTGTTTCTATTAAGAATAATTAGCACGGTATGACCTCATCCGACTGCGATTCGTTACTCTCCGCTAGCCCGTTCCCTAACGATCGATAAAACCGCGAAGTCCGCGAATCGCCATCGAAACGTGGGCTTCGATACCTTCCGCGATACCTTCCGACCTGGCAAAAAGCTTGCCAAGGTAATTTGTTATTAATCGAGCTTTTATATTTTTTCCCACCGTTACGCTTTTCACGCCTTTTCGAGTGGACACGTTTTACGATTTCACTTTAGAAGATGCTACGACTCCGTGCAATATAAAGCAAGGCATAGGTCTTAACTGTGCCCATAATTATGAAATTGGTCTAGGTCATATATTTCTTGTTTCGAGATATTTGATGAATTGCATTTGAATAATGAATTGAATTTTATTAGTCTTGATTAATGGAAACTTATTATACACCACTTTTTGTGGTTTTATAGATTTATAGACCAGTTCATTTTTGACAATATCGTAAAGGTTGCATTGAATTAATTTAGTTTAATAGAATGTGGTATGGAATAACTAATAAACTAATTTTCTTTTAATTTTGACGTAGACCATTTTCATAATTATGGGCTCAACTATCTTCTTTGATCTTACACGATCGAGAGATTCGTTCACGTTGCACTTTGACGGACCTGTTTGTGCCACTGTATGCAATTTGTCTGTTAATAGAAAAAGAAACTTGGATATTTGTCCTTAATTCTTAACACGTTGAATGCCGAGCGAATTGTGTGCACTTCAGACAAGTTTCATCTGTTACATTGATAGAAGTGATCAATGTTATTAAAGAGAACTGTTGGTTACTGTATAATGAAACTCCCACTTTATACTGTAATCTGGTTACTTCCACGAGAATAAATCGATGTTCAATGCCATTAATGTAATGATAATCATTCTTAAACGACGCAATGGTGCCGGTCACCGGTGACCACCATGGCAGTCAACGTGTTAATGTATAAAGTTTAATACCTCTGCGAAGTGGTTACACACCCACCAGGCTAGTTTCTATTTTATTCTCTCTTTCGAATGTAAATTCTCCACTATCTCTACCGACGCGACGAAAAGAATTGACTTTTATCGTCTGCATTTTTGCACACTCGGAGAACGTATATCCATTTTATCCTGAGTTCACAATGTATAAAGTCCGACGTCCCTGCCAGCATAGAAAGAAGCATGAATTTTTGCCGTCCGCCATTGAACACGGGGGAGACTAATTTCCATTTATTTCCTATTAATATGCAGCCAAGTATTTTAGTATAGCAGCGAGAAGATCGCGGACCTTCCCGAGGCCCTCTATCCATGCGATCCGGATCTTTTCTCGCGAATGGAGAGATCAAACGGCGATACCGCACATTCATACACGACACGGTGAACAGTGAAGTCGAGAGGTAACCGTAAAGGATCTTCAGGGTCCGAAAGCCGAGTGGAAGAAGAAGGAAGCAGAACAAGAGGGAGGTTGTCGGGAGTTACGAGGTCGCGTTGTCGTAAAGATGAGGGCGCTTCCACTCGTGGCTGCTCCCTTCGTCCCAGGACGGCGTAACCGTCCAATTGACTCCCGTATACCACGATGCAGGCATGATTCAGCCTGGCCGACTACCACGTTCGCTACCAACGCCAACTCGTGATGCTCGTGACCCGAGAGAATCCTCTGTATACGATCCAGCTTTTACGATCGATCGCATTGCCACCACCGTATCCCGGACATTAGGGAAACAGTCTGTCGGGAATGTCTGCTCGGTGCAGCTTCCTTCGTTCTGCTTCAAAGATCGGCTGGCGATCAGGCGCTCCCTCGATGGAGCTACAGATGGCAATTTGCTTTGATTAACGCGATTGTCTCTGGTTTCTGATGAAACTTTACCGTACCAGTTCCACAAAATTTACGAACGATAACCTGCAGGGAATCTCTGCGCTCAGGCTACCCGAAATTGCAAACGATGCTAAGGAACAGTGCAATTGGCGTAGAAAGTATTCGTACATCCTTTAACCCATTGACTGCCAGCTACGAGATATCTAGTAGTGCTGTTTTTTTTCAATAAAAATCTTCATATTCAAAGATATTTTCTGTAGTGCGTGCACTATACTACTTCGAAATCTTCCTACAGAATGCATTCATGTTCTACAACCAAAGAAATCATGAGAATAAAAAGATGAAGATGTTTCAATTTAGGGAATCAGTTATTATGCATTTACTTGATGGCAATGGCGTAGCTGGTAGTTTTGGTACAGACACTTACTACGAGATATCTCGTAGTTGGCAGTCAATGGGTTAACCTCTTAGACACGGCTGAATATTGCGCAGGACTATTTCCCTGAACGACAGAGTACATTGGAATGAAGTTCTTGATAACTGAATTACAATTTTCTTTTAAAGATATAATGTATATACTTTAACTTCAACAATTTTGAAATAAAGTTTTTGATAACTGAATTGTAAATTTTTTTGAAGGTATAGTGCATATACATTAACTTTAATAATGTTTGTATGAAGTTTTATAATTTATCTTAAAGATATGATGCATATATTTTAACATTAATAATTTTTTAATGAAATTGTATAATTTTTCTTCAACATACGATGCATATATTTTAACTCTAATAATTTACTTTAATAATTAATAATACAATTGAGTGTGCTGAAGCCACTATAGTGGCGCGTCGTGCCTAAGAGGTTAAAAACGAATAACTTTTTGAAATGTGGACCAGATGGCTTCAATTATTCTTATTCTAAATGCTTACGAGCTACCGTGAAAATAATTATTTAAAAAATTGCTATTGGTCGCAAATTTTGTAAACGTAAAGAGTAATCGGTGGAGCGGATTTTACGCATTTTTCACAAACTTAACTGAATGAAATAAAAATCTGTAGAGGCACGAGAAGAATTTAAAACGGGGAAAGTATACTTTTATTTAACTTATACTTATTGAAGTTGACCGATAAACTTATTATTTCATGAAAGAGATCCTCCAACGAAGATCGTTGTATTAGCCTAAACGGTAGCCGCCGCGTACCGCTTTAATTTTATTCAATTATCAAGTAGATCTTGATGGGAGGTCTACGCGTTCACCGTAATGAATTTACCTTGCAGAACGTTCTTTATGGCATTCCATAAAGTCTGACCTCGCAAAGTTCATTTCACTTAATTCTCGCGTTGACTTTCCCATCGGCGCGAAATTTTCCCATTTCGAACGGCGATTCAATGGTGAATAGTTGCGTTCGTAGTTGAGGAAACCAGGAATGGGTTCAGCATTAATTCACTTCGATGAACCATAAATACTTCAGCGGCGGATAGCTCGTTTTCGATCGCATTCACCGGTGCATTAGTTCGCGAGCGGCGAACCGTGAAGGCGCGGAGCTTATCTTCGGGTCGTAACAGTGAATTAAAAACGGATATTCAAAATCGATTTCAGTTTACAGTCGGTTTTAGAGGTTCGCAACGTATTTACGTTAACGGCGTAGTACGGGGTACTGGCGGAGCCACTCGTTTCCTGTCCCCCGATATCGAAAGAACCCGGTAATGGTACGAAAAGTGGTTGTAGCTCGTTGACATCGGACTTTAGTGGCCCGTATCTTTTTACTGCTCGACCGAAACGAAGATCTATACGTCCGTGACACGACACGGGGGATCGAAATACCTTCCAGCTTCAGAAATCGCTGTTCGCGATCCAGCAACTCCCGTTACACGACTATTTTCGTCCTGGAACGTTCTCCGTCCATTCTGCAATTTTGTTTCAACGATATTCCTCCTGTCGTCTAAACCTGTTCGTTTTACAGGGCGCATCGAAATGGCGCGTGCTAATAGTTTTGATTTATAGACGTTGAGATTGCAAAGATGCGTCCATGACAGATTTATTTGGATATGCAGGATGTCTCAAAAGTGACCTAGTTCCTTTAAATAAATATATAATTTATATAATAAATAATCGAAGACCGATGGGAATATTTTAAGAAACTCTTTCCTTTGCTTCGTTCTTGAATTAGCAATGAGAAACACCAATTGGCGCCATCGGTCCTATTGGCTCCTGTCATTCGTCGATTACTCGAAACCGAAAATGTGCGCGACGTTTCTATAAAAGAAAACATTTGTTAGAATAATTTCAGTAATTTGTTTTAAGGAACTGGAACACTTTTAGAACGCCCAGTATATTTTACGAAAATGACTAACAATTTTTATAGACGCATTCTTATTATTTTGATAAATTAACATAAGTCGCTTTTAGTGCACCGTGAACCCTGCGTTGAACTCTGAGCGATTTTTCTGAAATTCTAAAAGGTTTTTTCTATTCGAGCATTTATTTGCGATTAATGTTCCTTTCAATAAATAAAAAAGACTGGCGATAAAACAATCACTCCTTAACTGGAAATCTTAAGAGATAAAATCCTGCCTCTTTCATTGTTCGTTAACAGGCTCGTTTTTCTTTTACGAGTTGATAAATGATTGGCCTGTCATGCAAATGGGTTTTTTTTTCTTGCGCAACATGAAATATCGTTTCCTAATTACACTTTCCATGCATCTTCGGAGATCTTCATTTTATCGTTAAACTTTGTCGGTTATCGTTGCATCGAGAAAAACACTTCAGCGTAACGAAGTGAATTTCCTTAAGCATTGTTGCGTTCCTAGAATTTGCCGAGACGCTTCTGAATCGTTGTTTTGCGTCGAGACGATGTTTTCGAGTCTGATGTCGAATAAAAATCTCGAAAGACGTTATTAGATTCTATTGATCGGCGTGATTGATTTGCCCAGGATTAAAATCTCTGCTGTTATCGACTGCATTGAAATACCGAGTATATACAGGTAGCCATTGCATCAACCGCAAATGAGTGTATCAATGACGCTAATGACGGAAATTATTTCGATTAAATCACAGCGGGAAACTCCGAACTAAACAGCTTTCCAAACATTTTCAGTTTCGCTTTCGATTGTATGACGATCGTACGATTTTCAATTTATTTAAATATATTTTTGGTTATTTATTTTATTTTCCGTTGATCCTAATTGAACAGCTACTCCTTCAATTTAGACGCTGCAATAGAATTCAGTAGAAATCATTGACAACATAAAGACATTCTTGTTACGATCAATATTAAAGTCCGAATAAAATCGTCAAAGTTGTGAAAGGAAGAATGCAGCGCACTCCCAATCGAAACGCAAAAACTCGATCTGCTTCGTTTCCGATGAACAAATCAAACGTCATACGGTGACAAAAAAAGCATTCGCGTGCACAGAACGATGCACATTCGCAGAAAGAAAACCTGAATTCTTGTAGTCACAGCGGAGCGGATCGTCCGCTCTGGAAACGAGTAAAAATGCGGGCAAGGTTCCGCGGCGGATCGCGACGAGGAGAGGGTAGGTGCGCGCTGAAAAATGAAAGGCGGCGGAAAGTGAGTTTCGCAATTTCGATTTCACTATCGAAAAAATCGTCATCGTTAAGCGGGGCTCGGTCATTAATTAAGCAAACGGGAGCCGGCTAATTGTGCGGGCCTCGGTAACGGGCCCAAGCCGGGCCCCCGGGCCTCTGGGCACGGTGTAGATTCGCTCATCCACCGAGACAGAAGACGCACGCATGCCCCCCGCATAAAAACGAACACAACGGTCCGTCTCATCCGACGGTTGCTCCTCATTCCAGGTCATCCGCGATTGCACAACATAGGACCCCGACGAATACGAATCGGTCAACACGTATACGCCGGGGGCCCGATCCTGCTCGTTTTCATTTTCCCCGCCGGGCCCGAGGCTCTTTCCAAACGGGGTCCATATTCAGAAAAGCCTGACCAGTATCTCAAAACTATGCAGACTATAGTTCCCGATGGTACTTACCAGCATGTATCATTACACCGCGAAACTTTGGGTAAAGTGACAATTGTCCATTTGTGAGAAACAGAAGTTAAATGATAATGTAGTTTCTTTTTTAATGATTTCAATTGTTTTTATCAGATTCTATTTGATCGAATTTCACCTTTGCTATAACAGTATAGAAGCTGTAAGTATTGCTTACTGAAAAATTATCTAAGAAGATGTGGAAGAAGCCATTCATTCATAGTTGCACACTTCTATAACACAGTATTTGACATTATTGGAATATGGGTACATAAGAAAACTCACTATGTTATAAAATATGAAGTAAAATTTATATATTTGAATAGCTTCAGTAGAAGCACGTTGTGAGATACGTCTCTTCACTTCGAAAGAAACGTTACTAATGAAAGACACAAGAGATCGATACAGAGGAGGAACAGTCGACTATAAACAACTTAGGATCGAGGGTCCCATGCCGGGGACAACATGCAATGTATGCATATACAGGTCAAAAGCCGGTTCAATCTATCCTTCCTTTTAAAGAAATAATAGATTAATTTTGTACTAAATATATGAAATAAATTCCAAAAGACATACCAGATACGACGATGTCAGATTAAATGCACACAATGAAAATTTAATTGTCAACTAGAAATGAAGAAGCTGAAGTTCCTTGCAACAGCTGTATCAAACGCCAGGACTAG
Organism: Agapostemon virescens; assembly: GCA_028453745.1. Taxonomy (NCBI): domain Eukaryota; kingdom Metazoa; phylum Arthropoda; class Insecta; order Hymenoptera; family Halictidae; genus Agapostemon; species Agapostemon virescens. Next base: position 6,356,104 of record CM052087.1, read on the forward strand.
AATCAAAAATGGAATTCAATTTTCAAAGATGTTCGAAGGTACGTTCCGAAAACAATTATTCGCAGAAGCATCAGCTAGTAATTCCACACAGGTGCCAACAGAAATCTGTTCTTACAAAATCAAACATCCCCAATTAAAAATAAAAGTTTTAATTGCGCCCTCTACAGACCATGTCTGACGCACGGTCAGAATCCATGGCAATTTTCAGGTCGATCGGATTGAAATTACGGAAAATGTGCAGATCGGTGAAACCCGACAAACCCCAATCTGCAACTTTCTGAGGGGGATAAGACATCGGTCGAAAAACTTAGTTTGCCAGATTCTTTTCTAAGTCTGGCTACAAGTAACTGGACCCATATTAAGGGTGTATTTCATTTCCTGGGTCCATTGGAAGCGAATTGTGGCAGTGGCACGACTTTGAAATTTTCGGTCTGGTGAAACTCGCGAATATGGGAAAATGGGGTTGATAAAACGAACCATCCTGCAGTCCCCTGAAATGCTAGCCTAAATTCAGGGTGCTCTGCTTAAAGAGGAAGCTTTGGCGAAGATTTTCCCGTTGGGTTCATGTCGATAGCTCTAATAGTTTCGTCGGGAGGCGCCTTCAAAGATTGCCAATTATTGCGAAACGCTGAAGGGACGACTCATGACCTGTCGAAAATCGTGAAAAATAAGGGGAAAATTTTTTGGTTCCCGATTCATTTGAAATTTTGTATACACTTTTCTAGGCACACGGTCAGGCTCCATTTCAATTTTCAGGTCGATCGGATTGAAATTACGGAAAATGTGCAGATCGGTGAAACCCGACAACCCCCAATCTGCTACTTTCTGAGGGGGTAAGCCATCGATCGAAAAACTTAGTTTCCCAGATTCTTTTCTAACTCTGACTTATTATATTAGCGATGTCGAACAACCACGATCTTCGTCTACTTCCATGGATATCCTGATACTGTCTCCTGAAACACTTTTTCGAATTGCCTACAATTTTGAAGCGACGGTACGTACAATGCGGCTCGCTGTTACGAGCCTCGCGTAAGTGCCTCGTTACGATCCGCTCGACTCTCAGCCGGTAATTAGAACGAGCCGAGAGCTTATCCGCAGGCGCGCGGATCGTCGTCGCCTTTTTCTCCAGCAGCCGCCTCCTCTTCCTCCTTTCCTTTTTTTCTCGTTTCTTTTATTTTTCGATCTCGGTCAACCCGGTGAACCGCTGTGCCACCTTTCTCCGTCGAACGACCTCGGTGACCTCTATCGCCGCGCGAGAAGACCGTCCTCTCTCAGGTGCAAGCCCCGATCCCGGATAATTAGCCGCCTCGATCGAAACCGACGCGTTGACGCGCGATACGTTCACGTAATCGATGCGGATCGCCGTCATTAATGAACTTCTGGCCGCGTCGAGCTCTCAAGGATGCAGTTCCACGGTTCTCGGGGCCTGCCGAGGAAATTGTAACACGATCGAGAAACGGAGCGCTGAAACCTCGCGCGTCGACTCGTTGCGGTTTTATTGGTCGCGCTTCTCGTATAATGGCGTTATTATTACCCGCAATTTAAATGCTGCGAACCGAGGCGAGATATTTATGGCAAAACTTTGTCCGAGACCGCGCGACCTGCGCCCGTCGCGCTGAGAATTCGCTCGCTGCACCTGCGGAGGAGGAATTTTATTCGGAATCGTTAACGCTTCGATGGCAGCGTCGATCATACGCCGCGCGGCTTTTTCTTTCAAACTTGGAAACCTAGTTTTGCTTCGGTGAAATGTGCACGCGAACGTAAGCGACAGTGACTGGTTCAGAAATTGTTTGAACTTTGAAATCGCGGCAGGCTTTATCGGAGTCACTGTACCAGAATGAATTAACGCTTGACACGTTCCGTGCCACGTGTACCACCGGTGGTGCACGATGACATATTTATTTAACGCGCCGAAAAGATAGCAGATAAGAAATGATAACAAGTTTATAACTAAAGCGTATATAACCCTGATCAAAGAATGAAACATCTAATATATAATTCTACACTATAGTGTAGAACGAAGCAAATAAATTTGTAATAATATTTAAATACTTTGGTCACATATTAAATGGCAGGTATGAAAAGTCAAGTAAAAATAGCTTGACACGGAACGCGTTAATAAATAGCGCACAATTTAAATTTAACGCTAGTTTTACGAGAATGTCAGTCTTAATAAATTCATCTAGAACACACACGATAACACTACGATCGCGAAAGTATAGTTTCTTCAAATATACCACTACCAGTCGAATGATCGGTTATGTACATTTAATTTCAGCTGACTGATACGAAAATGGCTTTTACACGAGTAACGACTGAACGAATCGTTTCAATAAAATCGCGAAAGCTCTACGCAAACGTGTTCGTGCGTACATAACGAAGCGACACGTGTCGGAAAAAACGAATGTCCGGTACAAGTCTTTCCCTGAAAGTTCCAACTCCATTGTCGACAATAAGCTACAAACTTTAACCCTTTGCACTCGAAGCATTTTTAACTCGAACCTCAAGGCATTTTTTCTGACCTAGAATATTTTCGTTCTACACAATATATTTCATCTTATGCATACGAAATTTGTTTACTATTACTCGTCCTTGCAACTATTAAATTTTTTCAAAATTCCTTTGACAAAAGCATAGACATAAAACATCACGGTATGACTCATCCAAACATAATTTCCAAATCCCAGACCTTCTTACTCACTCTGTACCTTCTTACTCACCCTGTCCCCCATTACCTTAACCATCTACTGACTATTGCACCCCAGATCACTTTCCTTCATCGCAAGATGTTAGAGTCGCAGCGGTTACGCAGCTGTCCTTCAGTCACAAATATTTCTCATTTTTTCGTTACATCCTGGCCCTATTGTTCAACGTTTTCCACAGGCCCGGCCAGTCCTGGGTCCGCATTTGGCAACCAGGTTTGACGCAGGCCTGATCCTTTCCTTATTCCTCTTTCCGCTACATTCTATTTTTATGATACACGCCTGCTACGAAATTTCTCCTCAGTTTTCCACTTCTGACTTTTCCACTTCTCCCACTATATTTTTCGTCTTTTTCTAAGGGAGTTTTTAAGGAGCTACCGAAGCCGTTTCAAAGATTACTTCTTCCGCGTCCATCAAACAGTCGTGACCTCCCGCGAGTCGCCCCGCACACTAGTCAAATAAGTTTTAGTTGAAGAAACCGGCACATAGACTTTGTCATTTTACGCATCACCCTTTCCTCCTCAATCCATAATAAAGACCCCACACATTTTTGGAGAACAAGTTCAGATTTCTCTGGTTCGTGCTAAGATGCGGAGCTTGCTGTTACATGTTAAATAAACTTCAAACCTCTTCAAAAGTGTTGTTATTAACCCTTTCCACTCGAATGGTGACTCTCAGACGCCAGTAAAAATTACCATACCACTGGTTTAAACAATTTTCACATCCCCGTGCTTGTATCTAAGAAATTCGCAAATATGTAATTGTTGTAAAGACGCCTGGTAGTAAAACCATCCATATGCATAAGATGAAATAAATCATGTGGAATGAAAATATCCTAGGTCAGAAGAAATGTCTAAGTTTTCGAGGAAAAACAGTTTCGAGTGCAAAAGGTTTAATCCTTAAGTGTGCCTCCTAGGCACCACTGATGATTACTCAATTATAATTAATATAAATATTATAATGAATATTATATTACTTCTAAGATGAATAAAAATTGTTTGAATATTATTCTTTACACGCCATTGCAGTATTTAAAATCTGACACTTAAAATTTTGCAAGTCGAAGTATGATGAGAATAAGTTGGCGTTGCCGGTCGATAACCATAATTAAAAGTCGGAGCGTCAAGGGTTAATCCTGCGACCCGGGATTCAACAATTGTTTTAAACAGTGTTCCAGCTATTTTCAGTGGTGTCTGAGAGTCACCGTTCGAGTGCAAAGGGTTAATAGAGCATCTCACACAGCGCGACCCAAATATCAAATCGAACGGAAAAATGTCCGAATTCCAGTGAATTCTCGGCAACGGTTATTTATTCGATGTCCCCTCAGGGGTTTACAAAACCGTACCCCCCGACCCGTACAAACTAGTATCTCGCCACTAAATCTCGCGGAGATCGGCGAACAGCCGGGCACGCAATCGCGCTGTATCGGATCACCGGTGAGGTCAAAGAATTTCAGAAATGTCGGAGCAGCGCCGATCAACTTACGATGCGATGGGGATCGGTTGTTCCGAGAGAGGCATCCCGCGTCGGTTTCGTAACGTAATGAGGATCCACTCGAAAATCCGTGGGTCCCTTTCCCAACCGCAGGATATCGTCGTGTTATGTTGCAACGCGCGACGCAATACGGTCACCGTACCCGATCGAATTTAATCGCGGCTTTAATCGCGGTTCCACAAGTTCCGTCGCCAATTACAGCTTGACATTTTCATAACGATATTCCCGCAGGGGAATAAAACCCGGTGGTTTTGCGAACCGTAAACAGAAGGAATTTCTACAGCGAGAGATATCGGGTATCGATCGGCAAACCGCCGCCGCTGGATTCGGCGAAATACGTCGATTTAATCGGTCGTTATCTCGAGAAGCTCGCTCGCTAATTACGGCTCGGACGTTTCCAGACCGATCCGCGGCGGCGCGCGGCACGCAAATAAAAACCGAAAAAGCCGACAGAAAACAAGAAGAAGAAGAAAAAGAAGTCGAAAATAAATAAAAAAGAAAGAAGGGAAACGAGAACGTCGCGCGGTATTTGCGGGGACGTCGAACAGTTTCGACAGAGAAATCAGTATTCGTCGGAGATGGTCGCGCAGCAATTTTCTCGAAATTCCGTTTCGCGCCGAGCAATTATCGATAACGCGCCCCACCCGGTCGACCAACCGGGCACACGAGATCGCTAATTACTCCGGGCAATCGGCGACTGCCAATTACGGAGGCGTAATTGCGCGACGCGACCGGATCGCATCGCGACATCCAAGCCCCGTCTCTTTCGTGGACGCTCGAGGAAGGGAAGGTCCCGTTCGAGAGATTCGAATCTAACGGGACACCAGGATAATGACGCGCCGCTGATAACATCGATATTATGACGAGGGAAGAACGTGACGCGCAGGTGGACACGCCGATGATATACGCGGCCAGCCGCCCCCTCTTTCTTCTGCTTTTCTACCCCTTTGCCCCCTGCGTTCTGGCCCTACCTATTAATATGTTAAGGTGGAGTGGGGTAAGTGCATAAACGGACTCTTATTAATATAATATGAGCGAAATTGCAATACCTAATATGTAGTAATCTACTCTAAGTTAACCCTTTGCGCTCGAATGGCGCCTCTAAGGCGACACTAAAACTTGCATTACTATTATTTAAACAACTCTTACACGGCTAGGTTTGCAGTTGAGAAATCAATAAAAATGTTGAAGTTCTAAGTACGAGTCATAGTGATTAATTTCGTATAAACAAAAGGAAATTAACTATCTACAGTGGAGCTTTTATAGATAAAAATATTATTTAGATTTTGGAGTGGAATTACTTCGAGTGCAAAGGGTTAATACCATCGTATTCACGTAGATGTCTATTATATATTATTTATTGATGTATATTCCCTTTGTATTTATTTATTTATATTATTTATTTGCTTTACTCCAAAACGGAACAACATATTTGAATGCGGTAAAAAGCATTTTCTAGAAGACATATCAATAGTTATGCACTTGCCTCGTAGCATACAATATAAGGCATCAAATAGATTTTAACTGTCGATTGTGCACTCTGAGAAAGTGCACAGTTGTTGGAATTTTTTACAATTTTCTTAAAAAATTAAAATATACAAGAGGAATTGGCATTATTGCCAATGTTAAATAAAAAGTATTAACTCAAGTATTCGTTGATATCAATAAATGTTAAATTATTATAAAACAAATTCAAGATATTTTAGTTGAAAGTCAAACTTACTAAAAACTGGGGTGCACTTACACCACTCCACTTTATAAATAATTTAATATTAAGAAATATTCGCACTATTTCAATAGATTCGATTGTAACAGAAAAGCACAAAAGGGCTAAGCCAGTCTTTTGCGTATGCTCAGTTGCATTATTTCCGTTTACAGGTGATGCGAAAGCTAAGAAAAATGGCTCCGCATTCAACGTGTTAATGCTGAACCTACTGATCATTAAAATTGACTGGTTTGCATTGTCTTATAAAATTGAGAAAATATAATTTATTTAGAATCTCTGCGATTTTTATCACGTGGAAAGAATGAAATCTATTGAACCTGTGACTCTTACAGGTCTAAAATTAATAATCCTGCATGGGGATACACGATCCCATTCGAGATATTCCTATTTGGCCTGAGATTAAGACCACGAGTCACACTCGTGATATTCAAATTTGGCCTAAAATGTCGATCACGAGTCTGACTTGTCCTAAAATTTTCATTTTCAGACTCGTAAAAATAGTGCAAGGGGTTAAAGGACGTGCAAGCGAATCGCGAAACCATCAAGGGCCCACGGTTGGCGAAGCTGCCTCGTAAAACTGTTGCGTTAATCATGCACGGAGGAGTTACGGGGCCCTACGGGTGTCACGAGGATCCACCGTGTGTGATCCAGATTCCATGCATTTTCATGGGCCGACCACGTTGTTGTTGTCGTCATGACACGCGTTTCCGAGCGTCTCTCCAAGTTAGGGTTATTCAGGCTGGTCGTTAAAATTGATTACTAGACTGGTTTCTCCCGTGTGGTCGCCACGCGAACCCACTCCATTACGACCGTCAGGCCTTTTTTTCAGAATGTTATTGAGTCTTAATTTGTGGGCCGCACATAACCACTGTGTTTTCATTAATTGGTTGTGCACGTAGTGTGTCGGCCGTGCCGTGTAATTAAAGCCGAGATAGCAGACTCGAGGCTTTATCTGAGTAAAATGAGATTAAACTATAAAAACGTGAAAAAGGCGAATTTTTAGCTTTAGGGTAGGGTAGGGCTTTCGGTAATGTTTTAAGTGACACGAGCGGATTTGT
>CM052087.1:6402308-6413126 GCA_028453745.1 Agapostemon virescens
TAAATTTCAAGTAAATAAATGAGACTTCCACAAACAACTCCTCAAAAAGTCGTAAATTCAAGGAAACGGATAAGACGTTCCGAAAGGGTTAATGAAAAGATCGTAGATTTCAAAGAAATGAATGATCCTGAAAAGATCATGAAAATTAAAATAAACGGAAGAGACGTCGACGGACAGTTCCCCAGAAGATCGCCGATTTTAAGCGAACAGGTGGAACGTTTAGAGAAGAGGCGAAGAGCAAAGCGTAGTAAAGGCGAATCGCGGGTTATTGGGAAATCGGTAATACGATTCGCACGCAAGGTACGATCTTACAGAAGATCGTGGATCGCCGAAAGTCTCGATTCCACGTAATTCCATCTCGGCCGGTCTTTTATTCGGCCGCGATTCCCGCTCGCCAATTAGAATTGCAGGTTGCGCCGGTCGGTTTTCCATCGTCCTTGGTAAACGAAAGCGCTTCGCTTCGAAGCGACGTGATTCGCGTACGCTTCTCATCACCTTCGTCGTTAACCGAACAATCTGGTTAATAGTTATCGCCTGCGTTATTGCCGTCGTTGCTCATTACCTTGCTGCCGTGTTCGCGCGTTTACATCGCGCGGCGATCGGCGCGCTCCTTTTCGCGCGCAAAACCGGGGAGCATTCCATCCGCACGATGATGATGATTCACCCCGGATTTTCCTTCCTTCTTTTTTCGTCGTTCCTTCCTACTCGCGCCGCCGCGCGATAATCATTTCGCTACCCGGTTGAGCGTGCCGGGACGGCGCCATTTATTACCCGCGACACAGATATTATTACGTTGAGTCAGGCACCGTTTCGTGAGCGGAATTCTCGTTTCTGTAGTAAAAGCGTCTTCTTTCTTTACTCCGCGATCATTAACACGCTCTGAAGCCGGCGTTAAGAACGGTCGTACCGAATAATTGAATTAAGACTCGCCCGAGGCGCTCGAACAACGCACGATGCCACAAGAATCGCCTGCAGCAACGCGAAAAAATACTTCGATCGCAGCCTCTTCGGAGAAACCGCTAACTCTTTCATTTCACAAACACTATCGCTCGGAGTTTAAAGATGTTCTCTTATTCTTTCGTTGAATTCGGAATCGTTTATTCCGCTTTGACCGAGATTGCTTTTCGTTTTTACTTTGAATTGATCACTGGGTCTTCACGACGTTTCCGGATAAATGCGCTTCGAGGTGAAAACATTTTTTTAATTGTCTTTTAGATAACAGTTTAAATTAATCATTGCATTATGTTCCTTCGAGGCGACCCAATTCGTCCACAAATGAAGCGGTTGTCGCTGTTTAACACTAGAACTACCAAACCAGTCATTTTGACTTGTCCCTAGCTTTCTTTTTTAATTGCTTCGGAATTATTGAAGTTCTAAAAATGTTTTCATCAGAATTTTTCAGATGTACTTCTTTAACACTTTGATTGCCGTGTCGCCCATATATGGGTGACAGAATTATTTCTCCATGTTGAAAAATAAATTTGTACGTTAATACATTCGTTGTATTGAATTTAGTTGATATCTGAATAATATAAGAAGGTTGATAGATAACTATATGCCAAACATTTAAAGTTTTCAATCGCTGCTTCATTAAATGAATTTAGTTTATTTTATAGAATTTTTGAGGTCGTCAGTTGGCCAGTTAATGTATTAATGACGTATACCTTACAATAAGTATTGTATTGAAGTTTTAATAGATGCAGGCTCGTTATTATTACAATGCAATGTATATCGTTGGATTTATTGTTTGGTAGTTCTAGTGTTAAAGATTCATGTAGAAATCCTTAGGTGTGACGCAGAAACTTTGAAAATGTGTAAAATGGTTCCTAATGGCTGACCTCTTAAATCATCTATCGTTTCAATCTATATAATATCATCTATCAATCGCTGATTATTTCGTACCCAAAAAGAAGCTACTAAAAGAACATCTCAAAGGACGCCATTGAATTCGCTAAACTAACGGACACAATTTAATTCATTCCTCGAACGTCGCCATTTAAATTATACCGCAACGAATATTACAATGCATTATTTAATTTGTACCCCAAAACACACTGTTCATTAATCTATTAATTAATGTATGTACTAAAGAACACAATGTAATTTGTACTTTAAAGTACAAGGCGTTCTTGACACTAGAACTACCGAGTAATAAATCCGACCGATGTATATTGTTTTGTAATAATGACAAAATTTCATCAATTTAGATCTCATACAATTCTTATCGTAATGTCTGCTTCAATGAAGAAATTCATTCAAAACTTTCTGTTGAAAATGTTTCTATAACTTCAGTAATTATAAACGAAGAAATCAGGAACCAATTATTTTGACTGGTTCGGTTGTTCTAGTGTTAAATTAACCCGTTACCCTACGATTTATTTTACAATTACAATGATTACTAAAGAATTTCTTTGCAGTTGACAATTTGCAGAAAGAAAAACAAAATTGATATCCATTGCATGCTTATACATTCTCCAATGGATATACACGAACAACAACTAAATAGAACATTATAATAGAATATTATTATAATAAGGAAAATTGGCAAACGCATTTATTAGACTGAATTCATAATCTACGTCTCGAGTCTGACACGATGCTGCGAGACAAGGGGTTAATGCTCCGAACGGTTCAATATTTCGGACATTCGAAACCGGTGGAATATGATTCGCAACATATACTTCCGCGAGTCCGTAAACAATTAGCGTTCGCATCGGGCGAGCGCATCCCGCGATCGGTTGGTCTTTCACCGACCGCTTATATAAATCCCTCTAGCGGCAGGTAGATAGAGCAGGGATTGAAACAATGTTACAGAATCCTCGGGTTCGATCCGAATCCCGTTACGGCCGATCTCGGATCGGCTTGGCATAGCGAGGATCCGCCGATCGGTCGTCCTCTTTTTTGCACCTGCTGCACCGGTCCCGGCGAGGCCTGCCAGCGTGTCCCTTCCCACGCAAACACGGTAAACATTAATTGAAATGTCACTCCCGCCGCGACATTTTCACCTGGCATTCGGCCGCTGCGCCGTCGAGCGCCGCGCTCGAACGGCCACGGCCTCTCCGTGTCACTTCCTGGTGCACCTTATTAAACTGAAAATTAACATAGGCGGCTGATATGGTCGCTAAAGAAGCTCTCTCGAGCCGAGAGGTTCGGTCTGGATGCTGGGGAAAGGGGAACCGAGAGGAGCACCGGAGGAACCGCGGCGAGGAGAGAGCGAGAGCTAAGGAGAAAGAGAAAAAGAGAGAGAGAAAGAGAGAGGGAGAGAGCGAGGCAGAGAAAGGGGAAGAAGGAAGGAGAGAGCGAGAGAGGTGGAATCGTGCAGAGCCAGGGGGAAATTTATCACCATAGAAGCAATTAATGGGATTTTTGTCGGGCCGGGCCGGCCCACGGCTCACGAGCATGGTCTCCGTTCCGTGCATCGTGGTCACGTCTCCGCTGCATACACGGCCCTCTCGGCTCGGTCTGTGTGCACGCGGCTTATGTAACGCTGGTCGTCCGGCTGATATTAAGGCCACGGCTGAGAACGCCCGTCGAAATCGTCCCCCGGTTCATTAGGGTGTCTGAATAAATGAGCGAGCCGTGGCTCTCTCGGTACCGGTGCTCGCGCTCTCGCCTGGACGCTCGTCACGGTGGATGAATTTCTTGCGTCGCGGGGCCAGCGATTCCGAGTCGTTTAATTGAGGCCTTCCACTGACCCACACCAACGCTGATGGATTTTAACCTTTTCCCACCGAACGGATTTCTAACTACGTCCCTGGTCGTCCGCCGACCGACCGAGCCGAGAATGCAGGCATTCTTCGGAGAGACAAAGTCTCTTCTTCTGGTTTCACTTTTGGCCGAGTTTGCTCTTCAAAGTGTACATTTGTATTTAGTTTTGTTGGAATGCAATGAAATCATGGCATCTTTAGTTTCACACTTACCTGCCGTAGAGGTTACCGTGATCATAAAGGCGGTTCCTCCAGGGTGACGCTCTTCCATTGCACTTCGGTTGAGCTGATCCCTACGAATATCCCTAACGTAGATATCTCGGGCATATAATTTTTGTTAGTCGGGACTGCGTTCGCGCTATCTAGTTGAATCTACCTTGATCTACCTTAATGTATTGGTAATATTATTGGTATAGTTGAGTGTAGGTTAGTCGTACTTCTTTTGATTTAGTTTGGCTTGATCTAGCTTGGTGTAGCCTGATATAGTTTGATTTAGACAGACTTTGATCTAATTTGATTTGAAGTGGTATAGTCCAGTCCAATTTGGTCTTGCTTGATCCATCTCGGTGTAGTTTCATTTACTTTGTTCTAGTTTGATATAGTTACAATGAGATAGGTATCTAGTTAAGCTTATTTTAATTGAGTTGTGTAGTCGAGTTTAGATTGGATTTATTTCTTCTACGTCGGTGTAGTTTGGTTTTGCTTAATGCAGTTTGCTCTAGCTTGGTCTGCCTTGATTTAGGTTGGTCTAATTTGGACTAGTTTGCACTGGTTCAGTTTAAATCGATGTGCTTTGATCTATCTTGGTATAGTTGAGTTTGATTGAGTCTACATTGGTCTACTTTTTCTTAATTCTGTTTAGAACGGTGTGCTTTGGTCTATCTTGGTACAGTTGAGTTTGGTTGAGCCTAGAATGGTGTACTTTCGTCTATCTTGGTATAGTTGAGTTTGGTTGAGCCTAGATTGGTCTAGTTTTCTCTGGTTCAGTTTAAATCGATGTATTTTGGTCTATCTTAGTACAGTTGAGTTTGGTTGAGTCTACATTGGTCTACTTTTCTCTGGTCCAGTTTAAATCGATGTATTAGTGGGACTGGAAAGTAATGTCGTCTTTTCTTTTACATATTTTGTAAAACTCCCGAAATGGAACCTTCGAAAGGGGTTGTATTAGGGGGATCGGAAAGTAATGTTGTTTCTGCGCATGTCGACATTCTTTTATCATTTATCAGCTCGTTGTATACTTCAAAGTACACAAAATATGTAAAAGAAAAGACGACATTACTTTCCGGTCCCCCTAATATTTTGGTCTATCTTGGTACAGTTGAGTTTGGTTGAGTCTACATTGATCTAGTTTGTTTTTAGTTCTGTTTAGAACGGTGTGGTTTGGTCTACCTTGGTATAGTTGAATCTGGTTGAGTCTAGCTTGTTTAGTTTTATTAGCCTAGTGAGGCCACTAGTTAAGTGCAGTTGGATCTACTGGAATTCGATTGAACTTGGATAAAGTCCATCGAAGCCTACTTTAATGCAACATAGTTTAATTTGATCTTGTTGAATCTAGCTTAATATAGTCCGACCTGCTTTGACCTAACTTAGCATAACTCGATCCATTTTGATAACGCGAAGGCTAGATTTAATTGCGTCCAGCTTAGTCTAGTTGGCTCGAAGCATAATTTAATCCAACTTGGTATAATCAAACCTGATTCGATGCAGTTTGATATAATCGAGACTAATTTAATACAAGGTTCGCCAACATTGGAGGTTCCGTCCACAAGCCCACACATTATCATTGTATCGTCACGACTGGAATGATGCGTTTAACGCATTCACGCGTGAACGGCTGGAATTCGCAATGAGCACAATTTAATAAAATCCAATGAAGTTTTTATTCCGTTCTCAATCCGATGGTATGTTGATTGCGGGGTAAATAAATTTATGTCTGATAACAGGTTGCACAAATTAAACAGGGGGAAAAAAGATATGTTCATTTGCATAAACACCTGCAGTCTGCTAATTAGCCGCATCGGTATAACGGTGGACTGTCTTGCCGATCTCCCGATCAAATCTCGTTTATGCAATTTGTTACGAGATGAGGGACGTACCCGACTGCACCTCTTTAGGGTACGATGAAAATTATGGCCGTATAAACTACATAGGCTTAATATTTAATAACGAGACCTTTAATTCGACGTTCGAAGAACTTACCTGCGCACTCGGTCGTGAATCCTTTGCAATCTGCGTGACCCAAGTTTATACCGGACACCCTGACATTCTGCATTAACGATTCAATCGTCGCATCGTTATCGAAGTTTGGAATCGTGATTCGGGGTACGCCGATACGGAAGACGCAACAAGTAATCGATGCAGATCGATTAAAGCTAAACTGGTTCGCCGTATTATCGTTGCATCGAAGAAACATACTCCGCGGCACCTCTTATCGTCGGCTCGACGCGTCCTACGACGCAGCTCGAAAACAAACTACTCCCAGGTGGCATATCGGAACCCCACCATCCGAGCCGGTCGCATCTCTTGCTTATCGGAGAACACCTCTCTCGAGAGAGATCCGCTCGCAAAAATGATGAAGCGTCGCGTGCATTCGCGAGGGGCCGATGCCGTAGGATGCATCTCGACGCACGCAGAGGAAAGGGCGCGCAATCACCGGGCGCGATAGCGGTCAGCGGCCGGTGCCGGCCGAGTTTGACGTTAATTGGCTGTAATTACGGGGCGAACCGCTTAATTAGGTGGGGCCCCGGGTCGGCGGAGGCGCCGATTCCGAAATTTATCGATGCACGGGACACGGCTCGGCGGACGGGCCTCTCGGAGGCTGTCGGAGCTGCCGTGCATCGCGGTGCATCGCGGCGCATCGAGCGCCGAGATCGGCGGAAGAAAAAACGAGGACGCCGAGGAGCGCATTAAAAGGGGGAAAAGAAAAATCGAAGGGGGTAAAGGGAGAGAATGAGAGGGAGAGAGAGAGAGAGGGAGGATCTCTCGCGGTCGGACGGTGGAGCCGCTATCGCGATCTCGCGATCTCGGCCGGTGTTGCGCTGAGAGAGGAAAGGTGCTAGGAGAGTGCAAAAGGTAGCGCGCGGACGCTACCGGCCCGGCGTTAATTAAGCGACGCCACCGCTAGAGCGGCGGCACCTAGTTGCAAGCGAGGCTCCTCGGCTGCATTCGGCGAGCCGATCCCGTGCGATTTTTAGCCGCTCGACTGGCCGACCGGCCGGCCCTCGCGATTTTTTTCGGGACAGACCCGACACCGACACCCGGGGCCCCTATCTGCCGCTCGGAATCGGAAGCGCCTCCTCGCTCTCGCGCTCGTTTCTACCCGCAGCAGGAAGAATTCGAGGCGCGCGTTCCTGCCGCGAAACCCCGTGCAGCCGTGCCAGCCCCTTGTACGGAGATAGCCGTATCGGGGCCGGCTAATCGCGCCGTGGCCGTGTCCACCCATCTGCACCCACTACCGGTTCACGCTCAAAGGTATCGGCCCGAGATCGGCCGCGAGCATCGACGCGATTTACCGGCGTCTCGCCGGGAAATTGCCCGTCTCTCCTGCCTCGGCGATCATCGGTACACCGAATCGTGAGAAATCTGCCCGCGACACTGTAAAACTCCTCGCCCGAAGAAGACTCGTCCGCTCCGAGGAAATGAAGTTGGACACTGTGAGAAGATGACAAATATGTTAGGTGAATAGCCGACTTGGGTTACCGATCCGCTTTGCCTTGGGAACCCTGTGGATCGTCGTCGGGTAGGATGCTTTAGGGTAAACGACGTGCGAGGAAGACGCAGAGATTGCTTGTGCAAAATAAATACTGGCTGTGTCGATTGCCAGACGCTGGGACCAAAGCCATTGTCGTTTCCTTTTGAATAAATTGGGGAGGATTTCTGTTCAATGTTACTCGGTGAGGTATTTTCTGCATTAGTGACAAAAATTAACCCTTTGAGCGCTGAGTTGCTCGACGTTAAGCGTGCGCCATGGACTGCCCACTCCGTACGAAAAAGACTACCATGGGCTGCGTACCATTTACGAAAGACCGCAGTTGAGCAGACTGAATTTTCATTGCAAGGTATGTTGATAAAAGTCTTTGGGAGCGATATGTTATGCAATACTGATAAACGATTGTACAAAAGCACATTTAAACGTTTATTGTCTTTTTATGTCTATATAGACTTACAAGCACCAGTCACATATACAGTGGCGCACGAAAGTATTCGGACACTCTTCAAACCTAAATAACTTTTTTATGATTGGACCAAACGTCTTGACTTTTCTTTCTGAAAGAGTACTAACCTATATCGACAAATGAAAAATTTAAGAGATATTTCTACTTGAATTTTGCCGAATTCTGTTCTCCGTGTTTTTAATAACTATTTCTATGTCATGGATTGGTTTAAATTATTCTAATTCTGTGTTACGAAAAATATTACTAATATTAACACGTTAACTGCCCAACTGACGACCTTAAAGATTCAATAAAATCAAATTAATTTATTTAATGAAGCAGCGATTGAAAACTTTAAATGTATGGCATATAGTTGTCTATCAACCTTCTTGTATTCTTCAGATATCAACTTAATTGAATGCAACGACTGTATTAACGTACAAATTTATTTTTAAACATGGACAAATAATTCTGTCACCCATATATGGGTGACATGGCAGTCAAAGTGTTAATTATTCGGTTGTTCGTAATTGTCAATGGAATTATTAATTTTATTTATACGCTTGAATATGTATTAATATGAAATAAGATTTTTCTTTGACTTCTCAACCAGCAATTCCTTTTATCACGAGCGTGCTAGGTATCGAAAATTTTCGAATACGTTTAAACAACGATGAAAAGAACAAGAAAAATATTCGCAAATATTTTCGACAGACTATAAAAACTTTGAGTGTATCCGGAACTGCACAGCTGAGAGAGCGTAGTGTGTAATACGAATGTATGTGTAAGTAATTTTTTAGAAGCTCCGTTAAATGTCTCACATCCTACCGACTTGGCAAGTGTCATATTTTGCTACCCGCAGGCTTATTAATGGATTCGAGGTTCGTGCATCGCTGATAAAAGGCAATTGTGTTTAAAAGAATAATCCTCAGAAAAATTGTGAGATTGTACTTCTTGAGATGACTCGCCGATTCACAAACATAATTGCCGCTGACATTGACAAATTTATTAAGAAATCTTCAGCTGTTAATCATCGGGACTTAAAAGTCTATTAAAAGACCTTGGTAGGTGTTAATGCTTATGGATCGCTGTATACTTATTTTTAGCTCGAGGCTTTATGCTTGTAGCTTTTACGGATCATAAAAAAATAATGAGGCATAAACTCTGTAGAATTTCATTTTTAATTTCCTTGAAAAAGACACTTTCTCGTATTCTTTTTGTGTATTTCTCTCTTTCGGTATTTTCACTGTGTCTTGAACAACTTAATCGGTAGGTTAGAATAATCGGTGCTGGTTACTCTTCGTTTCTTGCTTTAAATATCTGTTGGAAAAATCATGAAGTATTTTTGTAAGAAACGTGGCTGATTCTTTTTTAACATTTAACAGTTCTAACATTGTTCTAAACAAAATGTTCAAATATGTCACTGATCAATCTTTGCTCATCGTATCAATAAATCGACCATCGAAAAACATACAAAAGACACGTCATAATATTTTAATTAGTGCATATTAACCCTTTGAATTATTTTATATTTACACATGAATTATTTCACCTTACGCACGCGGGATCGTTTTATCGTTACTCGTCCTTTCAGCCGTTAAATTTTCATCAATTTCTTCGATACAAAGATAGCGGTGTTAAAATTGTTTTAAATAATAATGTGCCAATTTTTCATGGCGTTTCAGAGTCGCCACTCGATTGCTAAGGGTTGAAAGCCATTTGCCTGAACTAATTTAATTTTAGCTTACAAATTGAACTCTCGAACAATTAAGAAACCTCGTATACGTTTTGCGAATAATTCGCCATTACGATCCACTCGTTCCAAGAAGAAAACGAGCGCCCGGAAGAATTCAAAAAAGAGAAAAGGAAAAAAAGGAATCGCCATCTTCGAGCATGTTCAAGCTAACGAAAGCATCTCCGAGGCGTTAAAGAACTCGCGTCAGAATCTCGGGGCTGCCGACCGGCTTATTACCTGCGAAACAATAAAATCGGCCGATAAAGATCAGCCGTGGCCCGCCGACGGGCTCTGAAATATTTCCTGAGTCGGAGGCGCGGACGTAGCCGCGATGTCCGATTGAAATCGATTTATGGTCCAACGACAGACGAGATATCGCTCGGGGCGGGGTCGAATCGAGACGAGACGAGACACGAGTTTCGGGACGTGGGAAGAACACTCGATTTTTTCGTTTCCCCGTTGTGCCCCCCCTCGCTCCCCTTGCACCGCCGTTCGCCACCATACAGCCTCGTCAACGGGAGGAGATACCGTCGCTGATTGCCAGGTGAGTTCAGGTGAGTGGTGAGCGAGCGGGTGAGTCAGTGAGTCACCTTGTAGGAGTGGTGACTGCGAGCAGAGCTCGCGATCGGCGTGATCGGCGGCTCGCCGATCGTGTTTCGAGTCCAGGTCGGGCCGGACCGGCGCGTTGCCTTGTACACCGTCAAAACGAATGACGTCCCGACGTTTTACACGACGTGCACGAGTTCGTCTCTTCCGCGGACGGGCCGGTGTGCGAGCCGATCGGCAGAAGGAACCGAGATCGCACGACCTTAGGCTTGTTGTCCATTTGAGAATGGCACTAGAGAGACGGCACTAGAGAGCCGGCACTATGGAGCACGCACGCGGACGTTGCGTGGAGGATCATTGTAAGCGAGCATTATTTCACGTTTGAAAATTTCCTTCCGAGGGCTTGAATAATTATTCTTGATTCTACAGGATGAGAGGATCGTTTCACAGCAACGATCGTTGCTTTCAAATGATTTGACAGCGATCCTTGCTTTCGTTGCACTAGAGCACTCTGTTGCTTCTACGAGGTTAGAGAAGTTCATTGTTCTGAAAGGTTTGGATGAAACCTTTGTGTTTGCAAGGTTAGAGAAGTTTTTTGATTTTGCAGGATTAGAGGAGTGTCTTGCTTCTGCAGGGCTAGAGAAGTGGATACTTACTGCAGGATTAAAGAAGTAGA
>CM052087.1:6413722-6423792 GCA_028453745.1 Agapostemon virescens
CTGTAGGATTAAAAAAGTGGATTGTTTCTGTAGGGTAAGAGATGTTCATTGCTTTTCCAGGGTTAAAGAAGCCCATTGTTTCTGCAGGATTAGAGAAGTCCATTGTTTCTGCAGGATTAAAGAAGTGGATTGTTTCTGCAGGATGAAAGAAGTGGATTGCTTCTGCAGGGTAAGAGAGATTCGTTGCTTCTCCGGGATTAAGACGTGCGTTGCTTCTGTAGGGTTAGAGAAGTCCATTGTGTCTGCAGGATTAAAGATGTCCATAGTATCTGCAGTGTTGGAGAAGTCGATAATTTCTGCAGGGTCGAGGAAGCGGATTGTTTCTGCAGGATTAGAGAAGTCCATTGTTTCTGCAGGGTTAAAGAAGTCCATTGTTCCCGCAGGCTGAGAGAAGTCCATTGTCTCAGCAGGGTGGGCGACAACCTCAAATGTACACGCAGCTTTAGAAACCGTAACGGAAGACGCGAGGGAAGTGAAATTCGTCGACGGTGCAATTAAAATCGCCGGCCGCGGCAAAGCAAATACTTTGTAGCAGGACCTGGCAGCGCCGTTAAATGGCGTTTCTCATTAAACGTTGATTGGGATTTGACGGCCTTCGCGGCGAAGTTTCCGTGGCGTTTTAACAGAGGCTGCGCCGGGGTTTCAGTGCATAGCGAACTTTTCTATAGGAACTTGTTTGCCGGTATGACTCCTTGGCACCCGTTGCCGAGCATCAAACTCGGTTGCGGGACGATCGCGTGACGATAATCACGACGTAGACCAGTTAGCCGGCCATGGAAACGAAACCGGGATGAGTCGTGTGAACCGATCGCGCGATTAAGCGAACGTCATAGTGGCATTTAGTCGGGATCTGTCTCTGGACACCGGGTTATTCTATTCAGGATTCCGAATGCAATGGTCATGCGGAGTCCATCGTTTCCAGCGACTCGAAGTCAGCGACGGTTTACGACTCTTGTCGATTCGAAATAACCAGCAAATTATGGTCTACTTTAGGTAGCATGATGCTAACTTTCAGAAGCACTAAACATGACTATTTTATATCACTCTATACAAATAATATCAATTTATCTATTAATATTTTCAGATATTTCTTTTGTAGTACACAAAAGGAAAAATACTAAGTAAGCGTTACAATGTTGATAATAATCATTAGAAGACGCAATTCTAACCCTTTGAGCGCTGTGAACCCATATACAATAGGTTCTCCCAAAAACATTCAATATGGGAAAAAGGAATCTATGAACAGATACAGTAGCGCACGAAAGTATTCGGACACTCTTCAAACCTAAATAACTTTTCCAAAATTGAACCAAACGACTTGACTTTTCTGGAGCAACTAGCAGCATTGATTTACTAAATGATATGCAAAAATAATTTTGAAATCATTCTAATTGATAGAAATTACGTGGGAAAGTAGAAAAGACATTTTTTAAAACATTTTTATTTCAACTCGTAATGAAAATTTAAAATATGCGTTTTTCAGAACTGTGTTAGTTATACACATGCTGAAAATCTCACCGAAATCGATTGACGCGGGAAAAAATGGCACACGTAGAAAGATGTAAGAATTTCTGTAGTTTAAGCAGAAACTGATGAAGAATCGTGAAAAATTGTGATTTTCACCATTTTCAAGGGCACGTAGCTCGTGTGTACGTCGATCGATTTTAATGAATTTTTCTGCATGCTTATAACTATCATAGATCTACCAGATGCGTCTTTAAAATTTTTTGTGCGTGGCTCAAATAAAAAATATTTAAAATGTCTCTTTCTTATTGGTCATGTAATTCATACGAATTCCAATATTTACAAAATTTATTTTGTATATCATTTATTAACTCAATACAACTAATTGCTCAAGAAATGTCAAGACATTTGGTCAACTCTTAAAAAAGTTATTTAGGTTTGAAGAGTGTCCGAATACTTTCGTGCGCTACTGTATATTAATCTTTGGCACTTCAAAGTTGATATTAAAAATTGTCATTTTATCCGCAACAATTTTTACATAATTATGTTCGCATCGTAATCTCGTACATGAGCGCTGAAATATTTTTATGTTTATACAATGAATAAAAATAATTGTGAAACAATTTTCCACGTCTCCGAGCGCCGCAAATGGTTTAAGAAATCGGTAAAAATTGTTGCAGGCATGATCGATGGTAATAAACTTTATCGCACGAAATGCGATGGACCGTGCACAATGGAACAATTGTAGGTCAAGAAATGTCTTGAGTTTTTAATTGAAATCGCTTGGAGCGTAAAGGGTTAAGGTTCCAAGATGTTCCGAACCGCAGAGCGTTTTTCGTGTCCGTGTTTTTCTTCGAATGTTCGAACGAGCGGTTTCGCAAGCGACTCACCGGTCTCACAATTAAGTCCTAATGGTAGCGAACAATTACGCGATTTTTCATCGCGTGTCGGTTCGATCGCGGTGGCGATTAACACGCGCGAGAAGACTAGCCGCGTTCCGATTGCTTTCCATATCGCGCTTATTAAAGGGATCACGGGAAACGGTCAAGGACCGAACGTTCTCTCAGGGCCGTGAAAGTTCCTTGACAGCCTAAGCCCGAGAATGGCGCATCATGAGAAACTAACCGGAGTCCTTTCGGGATCGGAGGAATCGATTGTCGTCGTCGATACGATTCCACCGGCTCCTCTATTGCACACCGTATCGCTTCATTCCGGGGAAGTTGGCAATGTTTTACCGGTAATAGAGATCCGCCGGTTC
This sequence comes from Agapostemon virescens, assembly GCA_028453745.1. Lineage (NCBI taxonomy): Eukaryota > Metazoa > Arthropoda > Insecta > Hymenoptera > Halictidae > Agapostemon > Agapostemon virescens. The sequence goes on from CM052087.1 coordinate 6,416,445, forward strand.
GATACCGTGTGTACCAACTTTGTACTCGTATGTTCGATCGTGTCGATCGGCCACGATCGGCAATCAATTCTCTCTTCCTTCCATCGACCGCGATCGCTTCGCTCCGAAAACCTTAACTCATTTTTCTGTCCACAGAGCGATGCCCTCAAATATCTTTGCGGTTTTTAAAGACGAACAAAACCTCTTGCCATAACATTTTCTTTTAATCTGAAGCTATCATAAATTTTTGTCGTTAAAAATGTTACAGAAGAGAAAAGACAATTTATATCTTTTATACTGTTATATTTACTTCAATGCTTAAATATTGTTTACAAAAGAATAAAATTTAATTTCGTCTTAAAGGAATGTATAATATTTATAGTTGTTAGACTTTGTTTAAAATCTTCGCCTCGAGTCTAACTGGTCATAACATGGCGACTTTAATGATTAAATGTTGTTTACAAAAGAATAATATTTAATTTCTTCTTAAAGGAATGTATAATATTTATAGTTGTTAGACTTTTTTTTAAATCTTCGCCTCGAGTCTAACTGGTCATAATATGGCGAATTAAATACTTAAATGTTGTTTATAAAAGAATAAAATTGAAATTTGTCTTAAAAGGAAAGCATAATATTTATAGTTGTTAGACTTTGTTTAAAATCTTCGCCTCGAGTCTAACTCGCCATAATATGGCAGGGGGTTGAAGGTGTCAAAGACATCGTTGATTGGTTTAACGGGGCTCAGTGCCATGACAGTTATTGTTAAAATATTTTTATAAAGATATCAAGACACGCACGATGATAGTTCTTTCCATTAGGTATTCAGTGAGTATAATTAGTCAAGATCATTCGAGATCACAGACTATGTATAAAATATAAAGAAAAGGTTTCATTTTAAACTTTTATTCAATCAATCGTGTTTTACATACACTGTTGGGTTTCGAACGAGCACTGTAAATTACAACACAGTGATAGAAAAATAATAAATTTCATAGAATGTCATAAAAATGTCACGAATTTTAAACAAATGCAATCTTGTCGTTATCATAGACTAAATTAGTCTAGCTTAATGCTGGCTGGTTCTAGCGTGAATTAAATGCATCGAAGACGAATTTAATTTTAAACTCTAATTCAATCAATTATGTTTTACGTACACTGTTGCGTTTAGAAGGAGCACTATGCATGATTTTACAACGATAGACAACCAAAATCTATAGGATGTAAACACAGTGGACAAATTTTCAAGGGGTAGGTATAAAGAAGAAATTTTCCAGCGAGCATAATTGCGTTTCTGACATCGGCGGTGGTCAGATTGATTCTTTCAGAACGTAACGACGGTAATTTTTAATGGCAGCGATGATGGCCCCGGTGAAAAATCGGATTACGCAGCGAGTGTATGAGTAATGACCGCCTGCCGTGAAAAAGAATGAACGTTTTCATGGTGTACGGTGTTGCGGGCTATAATCACGGGTACGAGTACAATATAGATCTCTCTAGAATTACCTGAAAGAGTCGAGTCCCGATTTTTATAACATTCACACTTTATCCTTGACGAGCATCGGATGGTGTAATTTGTGTCTGCTGCACGATATAGACCTCAAACGAGCCAAGATAGAGGTAAATTCATCACAATTATGTCATTTTATCGTAAACGTTGCGGGCAGGCTTCGCAACAGCCTCCTTATGAATTAGAAGAGCGGCTTGAATCGGCGCTCGCTAGTTTTTCTCACGATCCCGCGATAGACCTTGCTCGAAGGCAAGAATAACGCTACGCGGCGACCGAAAGAAGTTAGGAATCCCGTAATCCGCGGCATCTTTGCCGGCGAAAGGCCGGGGGTGGTGTTATACTCTTCGCTCCCAGGCTAACGATTCAAACGCAGCACCGGAGAACCCTGGCAAAGCCGAAACGAATGCGTTATACGCTCGCGAATCCATGCGAACGGTCGCGTCGCATCGGAAAGGGAATCACGCTTTAACTCTAAACCTACCACAGCGCTACAAATTACCCTTTTCAGATTTTCCATTTCGCTATTGTTCAAGTTATAAAATTTTCCTCGTACGAACCGATTCAATAGATTCCTTTATTCGATCACATCGTTACGTAGGCGGCCCCCGGATCGCAACAAAACACTATTAACCCTTAGCACTCCTCTGAGGGGACATTAAACATTGGCAGAATATTGTTCAAAAGAATGTTTACATTGCAATGTTTGTAATTTAAGAAGCTAGTAAAAATTGAAGTGTTGCAGGTACGATTAAGATTAACAAATTTGATATTCACCAAAGGAAACGAACCACGTTGAATGGAGTTATTCTAGGACAAAGAAATGTCTCGAATTACGAATTAAAATTGCGTGGAGTGCAAAGGGTTAACACTTAGCACGCGCCACAGCGAACTGTACGGTTTCCACCGCGCATTTTTCGAAATCCCGAACCTAAAGAGCCGTAATAACGGGTAACAAGGGGCCTTACAAATTGGTGGATTTTATTATATGTTCTGCTCTATACATAGTCAGTAATTGCGAACAACTCCAGATCAAGGTAGTTAACACTTTAACGACCGGAAGCCTATGAATAGAACTTTCAATAATTGTGATGTATCGAAACGAAGCTTAAAAACTGCTGTTACATCGCAATTTGTAACGAAATTATTAAATAACATTACTGAAGATGCCTACTGAAGGTTTATAATAAAAATTGCAGCCGGCATTGAATGACCAACTAAAAAGTTTTCAGTAATGGATCACGGACCTTAGAAAATTTTGAAATAATCGCCGGTCGGTAAAGTTAACACTTTAATAATAACATAAAACGAGAAACGCGTTGCTAAGGTCAAAGTGGGAGATTTCCCCGGTCGGCCGGCTAAGTATTAACACTATGCCGTCCGCACGTCTAATCTGAACGTAGAACTGACTTACATCATTTCGCTTATCGCCGGCGATTTTTCGAGGTTCTTGTTTACTAATCTTCCGAATGGCACCAATGTGGAGCCACCGGCATTTACCCGATAATTTTTGCATGGCACCAATGTGAAGCCACCGGACGTCATAGTGTTAACACATTGAGCGCCGGCCCCGCGATAATGCGGGTTTTGTAAGTTTGTCACTACAATTGAATTCGAAAGTTTGAACGATTTTGTTTCTATTAAATTGTACCTGACGAACTTTCAATCGAAAAATACTATTTTACAAGAATGTATAAGGTTTTTATGTACTCATTGTTCAGAAACAAGCAAATGAGCTCATAATTAATTAAATGGCTCATACGTCGCCGGCGCTCAATATATTAATACTACCTAGTAAAATAATCTTCATTATAAGAGAAGGGAATGTGTCACACGCGCAGTCACCAAAACGACGATATAACTCAGCCCATTTCACGTATCGATATCCAAATGGATAAATAAATTAATAAATTATATCTATACGTCCGCCGTTGCTCTGATTGGTGTTCTGTTGATAACTCGAAAACAACGAATTGCGATTTGAGCGCAGAAAAAGTTTCTTGTAAAACCCCCGGGAATATTCCCGTCCAAGGACCTCAAGTATTTTTTGGACATCCTGTACGCGATAAGTGCGACGTTTCGGTGCCGAGTAGGTGGCATTCAACGCGACTGTACAGCACCTCTGAAATACGTGCGGCTCGAGCGTGGTAAAAAGCTCGAGCCGTCATTGACTTCGAGCACTGTCGCAGCCGAAGTTATGGGCGTCGGTTCGTTCGAGCCGCATTTTCCAGGGAGCCGTGCGGGTTTCTCGGAGCGCGCGTTTTCGCGAGGTTGCGAAACACGGCCGTCGATTTTTCTGGCGGCCGCGCAACGCAGAACTTCCACGAAGCCGAAGACAAAAGGCGCGGTTGCGTAGAGCCGAGGGCGAGCCGCACGCATGTCAATGCTCCGGCAATTAAACCATGTTTGGCGCGGACGCTGGCTCGTTTTGTTGCTCCCCTCGGTCGCGGCGCAGCCCTGGGCTGTCGACCTCACAACGGGAAAGTACTCGCAGAAGCGCCGCGCTGATTTATTTCCGCGCGTCCTGCTAAACCGCCGTTCCTCTTTTTTCCAGCAAAGATTTGTACGCGGTTGCGCCGCCACCATCCTCGTCTTCGTCTTCGTCGTCTTCGCCCTCGTCGTCTCCGTCGCCCTCGTCTACGTCGTCGGCTCCGCGCGCGATCGTTTGTCCGCTCCCCGGCCGCAATCGGCGGATGGTAAACTGGAGCAGCTTTTTGCCAAGTCAGAGGAAAGTCCCGCGGACGCCTTTTACGTACCTGTCGCGACCGACCGACGGCGAGAGTGATATTTTTCTCTCTGTTACTCTCTTTCCCGAGCTAGCGACCGCTCGGCATGTCGCCAGACGGTCGGTTCCTGTCGCGATTAAACGGCGATTTATCAGCTACATATTCTTGACAGTGATAAATGTCAACGGAACGGCGCGGGCTCGAAATCGGGTCAGTAATCGAAGAGACCTCGCCGTCAGCTGACTTCGCCCGGCATTGAAGTCTCCGGGATCGCCCGGACGCGCATCGACGGTCGATCGTGTCTTCGACATGTCTCGCCTTGAAGCGGCAATGGCGAACAATTCGAGACTCGACTTTTATGGATGATCGTACATCGACGGAACTGAAAATCGAGTCTCCGTTTGATTTCGATAATAGCTTCGAACACAATTCGATGTCCCTCGCGACTATCTCTCGGATTGATCTCGAGTTTTAGAGGGTCCAGTGCTCGGTCAAGTATCGTTTCGAGTAGCAAATTTTAAATAATCTATTTATTATGTGAAACCATTTTAATCATTAACACTGTTATTAGATTACTTTATAAAAATTACAAGAATTTGTCTATTCAAATTTTCAGCGATTTTTTTAATAACATATAACCACTGAAATAAATCTGTTGACTCATTTCTTGTGGATGTACCTTTGCAGTTTGCATAATCGTAAATAAAAGATAATAAAATGTGCTGTTTGACGCGTCCCGCATACCTAGCGTTAAAAATAGTATTTCATTTGAAGGAATCTCAACAATAAATCTTTTTACATTAATAAAAATATTAATAGAATTGAACGATGCTCTTACACTATTTTCGACTTGTCCAAATTAATGCATTACCATTTGTCTTCTATTCCTTACAATTGCACAATTGTTATTTCGCACAAGGTTCGGTAGTCTAACTAACTAATAGTTGTATTCGAAAGATCACGGTATTCTTTAATTTATGATTACAATATTAACTTCTTAGGCACGGCTGAATTTTGCGCGGGGCTGTTTCTCTGTACGGCAGAGTTCAACGCGTGACGGATAATGCTGTTCTCTAATAAAATAATTAATAATTATAGCAAAGCCATTATCACCTTCAAAAATTGTAAATTTTTACCAGAATAAATCATTATAGCAAGGCCATTATCATCTACATATATCGACAATTTTGGCCAGACTAAAACATTCTACCACGGCTATTATCCCCTTCAAAAATATCCAATCTTTGGGCAGAATGAATCATTACAGAGAAGCCATTATTCCATTGCAAAAATTACAAATTTAGCCAGTTACAAATATTGCAATTACAATTATAATAAAAAATTACAAATATTGCCTATTTTATTCAGAATAAATCATTAAAGCAGGGCTATTATCGCCTACATGAAGTGACAACTTTGGTCAGAATAAATCATTATGCAAGCCCACAATAACGTACAAATATTGCCAATTTTGGCCACAATAAATCATTATAGCAAGGCCATTATCACCTACATTACATTCATGTAATGTGTAGAGAACATTCATTGGAGTATGAAGTGTTTGATCATAAAATTATAATTTTTCTTAAAGATATGATACATGTATGTTGACTTTAACAATTTACTTTAATAATTAATACTACAATCGAGTATGGTACGTCTTAAAACACGGTATCCGCGAAAGCCACTATAGTGGCGTCCGCCATTTTTGAAAATGCACGACGGCACGACATCTGCAAAGAGCGTCGCGGGAAAAAGAAAACGAACGGACTATTCGAACACGAATCAGCATTAAATTTCACAGTTCGGTTATTACGCGAATTTTAATTACGAAATTTTTTTTACGAGCACTGACCGAAGACCACGTATTAGTAAAAGATTGCAAAACATCGTTCTCGGGAACTTTTTATACGTGCTCGTACCGGGGAAGCATCCCGAAGATAATCGGGCAAGGAAATTTTAATATCGTCCAGAGTATCGAGTGTCGATCGTTGATCGGATAACCGGGAACCATCGGAGCAATTGCCCTCGAATATTTCTGACAATCAAGATGGTGTTCCACCCCATTTAGCGCGAAGTACGTTCCCGGAATTTATGGGTTCCATGAGTGCACCGGTCCGTTCCTCACAAAATTCCATCGAGCCGGACCAGCTGGCAGGTGAGCGACTTTCAGGTGCAGGGCTCCAATAAATTCCTTGCCCTGGGGTCACGTCATGCACCGGTTAGGGGTCGGATCGTGTTCTACATTACATACCCTCCGCTTTGTGTCCAGAAAGAAATTAACGCTTGCTCGTAATCGTGTAAAACATTGTTTCCCTACCTTTTTTACATACACGGGGTCCCCCTTCTTAACCTTCAGCTTCTTCTTCGGTTAAACGATCTCCGTTGTAAAAACCGCCGAAGAAACGTAATTCTTTAACAGTGGACAGTTTAACTGGTAACAAAGAAAATGCGCAAGCGAGAAAAGTCAGTAGCCGTTCGTTGGACTTTCGCGGTTGGAAATCTGAAGCGATTGAAACGGAGTCGACAGCCGAACGACAGCTTGATGAAATGTTCTTTCGATTTTCTTAGCGCTCGCGTTGAGAAATTATGCTAAGTTTGTCTAACGCATAATGAATAACATTGCACCGTGGAACGCGCGGAACGATCGCTTAAGAATTTCGAAAGCACAAATATTGATTAATTTGCCGATCGCTGACGGACACCGTGGGCCACGAAAAAGAAAAAAAAAGTAGCGTGGATCATAATTATTCTACGATGCCATAAAAATTTGGTGCACAGGCATTAACCTATCTCAGGACCGTGGCAGATTTATCGTCCGGCCCCGCGATAATTAATTACCCGATCGAAAAATCGTCGGAATTAATTAATGATAATATTCTCTGGGAACTGGCTGCGGAGCCTTGCATAAATTTCGGCCGATTGAGAGATCGAATCAGCGGTAACTGTCGATATAAGAATTAATTCGGCCAGCGTATTAACTTCTGCCACGCTTTCATTAATTTCTTTGACAGTCGGATACCGGCCTATCGTCTAGTTGTACGAGACGCTTAATTTCGCGTGACTTACATAAAATTGATTTTTTACCCTAGAAAAATCGATGCTGGGCGTTGCTTTCGACGCATTGATCAACAAATGG
>CM052087.1:6445483-6460619 GCA_028453745.1 Agapostemon virescens
ATCGTGGAATTTGTTCCATCGATTTGTCCTTTCTCCATGTGGCCACCAATCCCCTCACTATCACCCCTATCTTTGTTTTAGAAAAATTGTCTCTTGCCCCTTTTAATTTTTGAACAGCATCTTCCTCGAGGAGTGTTAAACATCGTCGTCCTCGTCGGGGGTACTGGTCTGATAAAAATTGAGTAACGAAAGGATAATCTAAATTGTCAAGCTAGTAACGCCAATGGCTCAAAATAGTACTCGCCACGTAGGTTATCAAGTAAAAAGTAAAACTGTGTAGAAACATTAAACAATTATAAAGTCGAAGTACAAAGCGTCTATAAGAAAAGGCAGCGACACCATTGCAAAAAACAGTTCGAACATAGATGTTGAAATAGTCTATGAAATCGTGTCTACTTCTTTCACCGCAAATGCGAAACTGGAACTCCTGTTAAACAAGAAACACACGCGTGTCCACATAAAATAGTCCGTCCAGCTTTATCGGTTTTCAACGGTCGGACATTAAGAAACAGCGTCGATAAATTCTTCCGACTCACTATTGTACGTTTCACAAGCGAAACGTTCGTCAAAATGGCAGAAAATGGCGTTATAAATTTTCGAAGTCACTGGTCCCGCGCGAGGATCATCGATCGCGTCTTAATCTTCGGTGGTGACAGCCGTCGAATCGCTGTCTACTCCAATAAATTTTGACAGAAAAACTTGCCATGGGGGGGAAAGACAGAAGGAGCGGTTTATGAGACGAGGATTCCAATAAATTGAGAATCGAAGCGCTTCGTGAGCGTGGACAGGTGTCCGATGGAAGGTGCAGTTGAATAACACGACGAGTCTCGGTTGGTACGAGCCGTTTAGCAACGGAGAGTCCTGAGAGCGGTCGAGCGACCCTGAGATTTCGATCCTATCTCGGCCGATCCTCGATCGAAGGACATCTCGATTGACCGAGTTGGAAAACAATGCACCGAAGAAGAGAGAACGAGGAGAGGGGCAGGACGATGGATGGCGAAGACCGCGTATTGCAAATTATCCTGCCGGTGTAATTACCCCGGCGAAACGACGATGCTTCTGATAGGCAAACGGGCACCGGCGACGATCGATGCCAGGTATCGAACGGTACGGAGGCGATTATGGTAACGTCGTTGTCCGTGCTGAGAACGCGAACGCTTCCTTGACACGGGGAAGCCTCCTCGAGATTCTCCGATTGCGATTAAACTGATCCTTTCGTATCGGCGCGCGGTGCAGGATTCCTCCTCGACGGCGCTACGGGTAACTGGTGCAAATTATTGCGCCATTAATTCAATAACTTCGTGCACTCGCGATACACCGTTTCGAGAGCATGCGAAATATTTAATTGTCGCACGATTGCGAAAGTTCGCGACCGATTTTTGCAGACGCGAAGTTCCGTTTTCAACGGTTTGATTGTCAGAACAGCAGCTGTGAAGGTTTATGAAAATCGAAGCGAGTTGTGCCCATAATTATGAAAGTGGTCTAAGTCATATATTTCTTGTTTCGAGATATTTAATGAATCGCATTTGAATAAATTAAAAAATATTTTTAATTTATATAATTATATATTATGTATATATTATATATATATCGTAAAAATTACATTGAATAAATTTAGTTTAAAATAATGTGGTGTGAAATAACTGATAAACTCATTGTTTTTTATTTTGACTTAGACCACTTTCATAATTATGGGCACAGTTATCGCATGAAATAGAAATCGAAGATTGAATCGTTTCGACTTTCTTGCACATTTTGGATCATGATCAAGTTCGGTGCATTGGATATTTTAATGGGAGAATTCGTTTAAAAATGGATACTTCTGTCACCACGATAAAACTTCCTAATTGTTAGGGAGAAGAAATCTGATTTGTTGATATTTTACCGTTGGAGTGGTTCATTTATGCTTAAAGTTTTACGGATAGAATAAATTTCTTGAAAATTCGCGTAAGCTATTATTTATTATCCACTGGTCGAGTTAATCGATTCGGCGAGCGAGTGGCTCGACTGTGGAAAATTATGGTTGCTGTATTGGTTAATGAAATTGTTATTTTTACATGTAACTATTTCTGTTTTATTTTTGTACCGGGCTTCGCAATCATTTAGTATAGTATATTTTCAATTTATGCGATATCTGGGCCTATAAATTCTTGTCCAACTATAATTGGCAAGGTGGAAAACTGGAGTCGGAAAATTCAGGGAACGAAGAAGAAGTGAAACTACTTGACTGGATAATGTTGCACGATTAATATTATTGTAGGTCGTTACGCAAAATTTTCAATTTCCATGTTCATTGTAAAACAACGAAAAACAAGCGAGAAACGAGGATTTACTTTCATGTACATTAATTTTAACAGGACGATAGTAATATATTGGTATTCTGAAATTTTCTTAACCTTTTAACCGTTTTAAATTTCACCTACCCTCCTTTTTATCAGCATTACATGAAATCCATAGTCTAAAAATAACATATTCTGTCAAACTTTCCCTTCTACGTAAAAAAGTTTCGATAATGCACGTTTAATGCATTCTCTCACAGGCCATTCGCTTTAATGCCGGCATAATTGATCATTACGCCTAATGCCCCAGTTCTTTAAAATAATTAGCCTCGAGTTAATCATTAATTAATTCTTTTCAAATCATTAACTCTTCGAAAAGAATTAGTCTTTGCCAATACATATTCTATCGACCAAGCGAAAAGAAAAAGAATCGCGGTAACTTTCTCCGAACAATAATTCCAAAAGAAATTGTCGAAAACGCCGGACGAGATCATGGCTGCGATAATTTTATAATTTATACAAGTTCGTTAAAAATTTCACGAAATACTCTAGGACAACGACTCTGCGAAACGCGTACGTTGTTTTCCAATCAGGAGTAATTTTAAAATCACGAGAAATTTGTCAAGTTCGACCCAATTTCGGTTCCGACATGTGTAACCCTTTAACAAGGTTCGGACCTGTCGCAGGGTCCTCCCAGGAAGGACCTCGCGTGCTTTTCTTCTTGTTTCCCATTCCTTGTACCGAGATCGGTGACCAGCGAGTCGCCTGCGCCCACGAGCGAGAGGTCCTTGTAGGGCACAATCTTTGAACCGGCCCCTCATGCCTTTGCGCGCATCTCGAGCACTCATTCGGCGAGTCTTAATTTTCTCCAATTACGTGCGCCTACGATTCGCCATTAACATGTATATACGAGAGGGGAATTGTAATACGCTTATTACAGGACGAGTCGGCCGAGATGCGAATCGCCGACCGGAAACGAGCCGCACGTGCGATCCTAGATCCCAACTCGGACCGATTTATTTCAGATCGCGCGGACAAACTTGATCTTCGAGATCTACGGAATTCAGTGTGCTCGGCCATTCGCTGCTAACTGGACGAGCTGGGTAGTTCGGTTACGGTATACCGTTTCGATAGTACATTTACAGTCGAGAAAATAGGTCACGATGTTGTTGAATGTTTGGAGGAATTACTTTCCAACGAATTATTTCTCTGTGCTTCTTAATTTTGTACTAAATTATTAATACTTAATTATTAATACACATATTGCATATTTAATTGATATCATCTAACCCTGAGTCGGGATAGAATGAAAAACTCTATAGTGAGTCCCAAAAATTTAATTTTCTATGTTTCTGAATTTATTTTCAAAATCGATGGACTGAACTCAATGTACTTTACGATTTTCTGATAAGTGTACGGAAATGGACGACAACTCATTAATATTGTATTTCTTCAAAGTATATTTCCAGCAGGAAAGGTAATGGGTCAAAATGACTTCTTACCAATTTTTCCTTTCACAGTTGTTAAAATAATAAGAATACTTTCACGAAAACTTCTGAAATAAACTTTTTCATTAATGCAGACGTTAACATACATGTTTTACGAAATTTTAATAATTTCAGCCTTATCATAATTATAAAGCAGCGTATGTTAATCTAGTTTAATTTTTAGCTCTCCAATGACTCTTCTGAGACACTGAACATTGTCAGACTACTATTCAAAACAATTTGTACATTACAAATGTTTGTAATTAAGAAGTTTTAGTGAAAATTGAAGTGTTGTCGTACGATTAACAGTAACAAATTTGATATGCACGAAAGAAAATGAACCACGTGCCATGGAATTATTCTAAGACAGAAAAATGTCTCGAGATAAGAATTAAAATTGCTTGCAGTGCAAAGAGTTAATAATCGATGGTTCTGTTGTCAAGAAAGAATGAAATTGCGAACATGGAAAAATAACATTCAACTGACTATGTTCACGATCTTCGTTCTAAGATCAAGCTCCGCAGTTCCATGGTAAGCGAACGAACGCGACGACAGTTCAGTTATGTTATTCTGCTTCCGTAGTACATTTTTTTCGAAGAAAAATTAGATTGCGACGTCGTTGAAGCTCTGAAAGAACCACTGGCCTTTCGCGTTTTTTCGGTTGATATTCGCGAGCAGGTTACAATTGTCGTTCCTCAATTGACAGTTGGACTCTCCTCGGAGTAACGAACGCAGGCGACTGAATGGGGCAAGTTCCCTCGGCTCGAAGTCAACAATCGACTGTAAACGCGTGTTCACTGGATCGAGCCGTGAATCGGGCCTGCGTGTCAGGAAAGTGGTACGAGTCGATCTTGGAAACGTGGTTAGCGTGAAGACACATTATTTGTTTGACAGCTGGGAGTATTACGACTCAACGAACGTGACTCCTCTTCTGGGAATAGATCGAGATTCCCTGGGAGACACGGGAAGCGTTCTGGACTTCCGGGGATGATCCAACGAGCTCGAGAACCGAATACAAAGTTTCAATACGAGAACTTCCTTACTGACAATTTTCCGAAACTTTATGCACTCTATTCTTGATTTTGAACGCAGCATTCCTTGAGAAAAAATAAAAGAATTGATAAAGGAGAATTTTTAAATTCATTGTAAGCTAACCCCTTGTCTTACGATTTATATTCAAGTTTAGAACAACAACTAAATAAAATATTGTTTCAATCGAAGGGAAATTAAATAGATTCTATTCAGAATCTATGTCACGAGTCCGACACGATGTTGTTGATCAAAGGGTTGACTGCAGGTCTGTATATAAAAGTGAAATAATTTGCATCGAAGAGAAAAGTAGAAATATGTCTTTCTTGAATACTAGAACTACCGACTAACAAATGCTACCGATGTATATTGCTTTAAGGTAATTATAAAACTGCATTTATTAAGATCCCGTACAATTTTCATCGTAAAGTCTACTTCAGTGAATAATTTTATTCAAAACTATCTAAAGAATATATTGGGTTGTCCGGAAAGTTCGTGCCAATTTTTACAGGAGATTGAAACGCAACGCATTTAAGTTGTGGTATATATTTATTAAAAATAAAAATATAACTTTTATAATTTTAATAATTGTGGAAGAAACGCTTAGGAACCAATCAATTTGACTAGTTTGGTAGTTCTAGTGTTAATAATTTTATATGACTGAAAAAAAATGTTATTTATATTGTACTGGGTGTGAATTAGTTATTTGTATTAAGTCTAAATTACTTACTATTAAGTATAGCTATTAATTAATTACGCAGAAAAATCTGTAGTGAAAGGATTTGAATGGATTTAACCATGGTTGTCGTAAAATCGGTAACAGCGTTCGGCTCGAGAGGATTAAGTTAGCAGAGGGCGTGTAAAAATCTATTCTCGTCGAGTTTCTTGAGCAGGACAGCTCGAAGAGGTCTGGGCCCGTGTAGATACGCGCTATCTTAATTACGCTTTAAGCATTACGCTCGCGTCGTTTATTTTCCGCAAGTTCTTCGCCTCCGCGTGCATCAATCGCCCGACGCCAGGCGTCATTAACACGCCTCTTGATTTATTGCGCGAAAAAGAGCACCAGTGCTCTCTGGATTTCGGTGCGCGTCGATAATTCCGTGGCTAATAACCGAGCCGAGCGTGATTGTTCCGAGTCGAGGGGAATTAAGAGACTTCATCGGTGAGTTGGCAATGAAAGGGGAACGTAAACTGTGACGAACGTAATCCCGCGTTCTCCACACCGCTAACTCAATTTCAGATCGTAAGTTTACCGAGAAAATCTGACGCGCAATTCATAATTTATACAATGTACTCCAACGATAATAAGCAATGCATTTATTCACCGGAGTTCCTCTCGGAAGACTTCATGCGGGAAATTGAAAATGTTTAAATACCCATGGACCATCTTCTGCGTATAATAAAATTGATTTCCATCGTTTCGATATATTTCTGAAACTGTAATAAAATGTTTCGAGGCTCTATTACCATTTCTTAAACACTCTAGAAGAAACCATATTTCTGAAGAAACTTTCTTCCAGAATTAATTTCTTCATTCTTATTCTTCAGTCTTATCTTAATCTTGTCGCATCTTGCAGTTTCTAGATCCAGTCGCGTTTTTATCTCTCACATCTGATCAAGCAAAGTGTAAAACACGTTGAAAGAAATGAAAAATTGTTGATCTTATTTTCATCCAATCACAGTCGCTTTAGAAATAAATTGAAGACTATGTCGCTGCTGTGTCTTGCGGATCCGACCTGTAGTTCGGTACACATTAGTACTTCATTTTCGTAGGTAGAGTGCGCATTTTCGAGGCTCAACATGCTTTTCACAACTGTAACAACAAGGTCAAGTGAAGGTCGATACATTTTTACGTAAAATTCGGTCATGTACCAGTTTACGGAACAGATGGATCTTGAAATGTCCAAGATCTTATCACCCACGTGAAAAAAATTGCTTCGTACCGAAAATCTGTAGAAAATGAATTGTTTCGTGCTTTTTAAAGTTTCCGTGACACACGAAGTGTTAACATGTGTTGGATCACCCTGTATACAATTGGTTCGAATGCAACGGTGCACAAGTACGCAGAAATAATTCCGAAATTAATTCTGAACTGGAAAAGAAGGGGCATTCCCCACCGACGACTAAATAATTGTATTAAAATATTCGAAGCTTCCAGGTACCTTCCGAAGAAGTAGCTTCATCAGCGATGCAGCGTACCGGCCGTGTCCCGGGGACTCCTCTGTCTAGATCGATATAAGGATCAGAAAACGACCGAGAGGAAGCCGCAATTGAGTATTCCGCTGGAATTCGATCAGGGTCAGACGTTACAGGATTCCCCGGAGCGTGGATTCGCGAACCCGCGGGAGTGGTTTTGCTAGTCGTTGCACGTCGGATGTCACCATCATGGGACGACCTTAGGCGAGCGCACCAGGGCCACGCACGGAGAACGCGCGCCGCTGGACTGTGGCTCGCTTTTAAACCGTCGAATTAGCCGGCACGGATCGCCTTAAAATCGGCCGTCTTCGGATGTCGCAGACTCGATCAAGGTCGATACAGGTACGTGCCAATTGCACGACCTGCAGAGCTTCGAAACACTGCCCAACCGGAACTCGGACCTCGGGAACAATGTGGGAAATTCTCGCACGCCAAAGTGTGCGCGCATCGAATGAGGCGTTGGAGCCGTTGAAAGAAGAATTTAGGAAGAATTGAAGATGCAGGTGATTTAACTAATTTATTAAACAGAAATCCGATTCACAAGACAATTCGTCAAATGTTCGGCGAAAACTGTTTATCATTTCGGTTCGCCTTTAACCGCCTTTTCTCCTTAACCCCTTGCACTACAACACCGAGTCAGACTCGTGTTCGAGATTTCGAACAGTATCTTCTAAATATGTGTGTCATTAATTTTCCCTAACCCGAAATCGAATTGTACTGAATTGGTGTTAATACGCAGTCGTTGGAAAATATCTATGCACATGCTAGCTACAAATTTTCTTCTTCTGTTAGGAAATTATGGATGGCAAAGAAAACTTAGTCACTGTAACCATAAAATCAATCGTAGTGCAAGGGGTTAAACAAACATTGGAATAGTAAAATACAAATTTCTCGTTGATCGCATTTCACAGTATACAGGGTATAACGCATTCTACAAAGAGAAAATAATGTTTAAACCTTCTGGAACCACCGTTGACGCACGAAGACGTTCAATGGGATCACAGGACTTCAGGAGGCAAGAATTGTAGGAGTGGGAGCACCCAATAGCGACACGGTTTGTACTGTGGGGCCTCGACAGAGTCCCCACTCTCTGCACGCATCGTTCCCACTGTAACATTTTCCGCACTACTTCTTCCACAAGCCTCTAGATCTAGTAACGCGGTGTGTACAACGTATTTCTCTCAAGCATAAAATTTATACATCCGTAAGCGTCAAACATTTGTACTTCAAGCTGGCTCAACCGTAGATCACAGATGTTCGACCTAGGATACGATCTTGCATACTGTCATTACTCGTTACCAAACTGTGAATTTTTATGCAAAAACTGTCTACGTTGATTGCGAAGGACGGAAGCTAAACGAGGATGCATTTAGTTTGTTAATCCCATTGCACTCTGAAAACTATAAAAACAAACGTTTCTTCGTGCATAGAATATTTTAATTTTATGAATACAAAGTTGATGCTCTGCTTAAATTTTAGTTATTCGTTTGTACAACAAAATTTAACAGTGTGGACATTGTTTTAAATAATAGTAAGATAATTTTCACCTCGAGTCACCACTCGAGTAGTAAGAGTTAATAATTTGAATAAGTTAGGAATAATGGAACGATACTGTAGGATTCTTTTAACGTTTAAGATATCTTGATTCTTATAAGTTTTCTGTTGCACCCACTCGTTTTTTTCTGAAAAAATCCACGAAATATTGTCCCTACTCGTTTCGCTCTATTTAAATCATCGCGCGGGAAGGGTCGAGCAGAAGGTGAACATTGTGCGATTATCACTTAGCGTCGAATTGGTTTGCGGAAGAGCAAAAGGTGTCGACTCGTTCCGTCTTCTCCGAGGAGCATCCTCCTCGAGCGTAGCCTCGCAATTCCGCTTACGTTATTATCGTGTGGCTCGCGAAAAAAGCGAACGCCGCGGGTACAACATGGTCGTATGCAAAAGCGGTCACGCGATAAAATCAAACCCCGCGTGAGTGACAGGTCGGCTTCGTCACCGCGGGACGCGGCAGATAAAAGCTGGAGCGCATAACAAGGTGGCTGCGAAACTGCACGTTCGTGCGAGCATGTTCCCGTGTACGTCCCCCTCTCGTGTCATACCTATTCGAGCAGCCGCGATACAATTATCCCTCGCGACTATCCCCGACGACTATCCTCGGCGACTATCCGCAGCGACTCCTGACTATCTTGGTCGAGTGGGTGCTCGAGATGACGCCGGCCGAGCGGGCAATCGGAGCGGAATCGAGATGAAAGTAACGGGGATGATTAAGGAACGATCGCTTGTTCGAGTGGATCGAGCTTGATCCTTACAGCATCTCCCTTTTCGGGTAAAAGGTACTCCATCTTTCAACGCAACCTTTTTTTCATCTCTATATGTAGATTATTTCGATTCGATTCGGGGGAAGATGTTTGCAACTGTCTGTGTCTATGCGAAATCTTGAAACTGGAAAAAAGAGTGAGGCTGGAAGAAGAGACTTCATAGTGTTTTGACTAGTTTTGTGTGAAACAACCCTTTTGGCCAACGAAATATTTTATTTGTGACCAGAAAATATGTTTACTTATGTCTACGTCTGTTTGAAGTCTAGAATTTCGAAAGAACAAATTCGATTTTATACTTTTGCGGCTACCTTATAATTGAAAGAACTTTTTGGACAACCAAATATTTCATTTGCACCCAGAAAATATGTTTACTTATTTTTAAGTCTGTTTGAAGTCTAGAATCTCGACAGAACAAATCCGATTCTATGCTCCTGTGGCTACCTTATAATTGAAAGAACTTTCTGGCCAACCAAACATTTCATTTGCACCCAGAAAATATGTTTACTTATGTCTAAATCTGTTTGAAGTCTAGAATCTCGACAGAACAAATCCGATTCTATGCTTTTGCGGTTACATTAAAATTGAAAGAACTTTTTGCCTAACAAATATTTAATTTGTAACCAGAAAAGACGTTTACCTCTGTCTACATCTGTTTGAAGTCTCGAATCTTGACAGAACAAATTCGATTCTATACTTCTGCGGCTACTTTAAAATTGAAAGAACTTTTTGGGCAACCAAATATTTCATTTGTAACCAGAAAAGACGTTTACCTCCGTCTACATCTGTTTGAAGTCTGGAATCTCGAAAGAACAAATCCGATTCTACACATCTGCGCCTACCTTATAATTGAAAGAACTTTTTGGCTAATCAAATATTTTATTTGTAACCAGAAAAGACGTTTACCTCTGTCTACATCTGTTTGAAGTCTCGAATCTTGACAGAACAAATTCGATTCTATACTTCTGCGGCAACTTTAAAATTGAACGAACTTTTTGCCCTAACAAATATTTAATTTCCATTCAGGACAAAGATATTGACTCGCCTGTAGAACAGTATCGTTCGCTCTTAATTTTCAAAAAAATATGAAAATGAATTTGCCCGACAAAAATCGTTTGAAACGAGCGAATCGAACGAAATAGCCTATCAGCGTACAAACGGTATAGGTTAGACTCGCGCGGGAGAGATAAAATCACGAATGCGAAAGGAAGTCGACAAGTGGGCGACGAAAGAGTGTTGCGATCGGAAACGGGCAGATTAGTTATTCAGTGACAAAGTGTCCCTTCCCCGAACTCGCGGTTGGCGATCGATTGAATTTTCACGAGCGGCCCCGAGGTGCAATAAAAATCGTTTCACGAACCGTCCGCGACTCGCGATGAAAATTTATACCGCTGGGAGGGACAGGAAGTGGTCGCGTTTGGGATTCTTGAATTCACCGCGATGAATAAAGCCCGATGAGACAGAACATCGCTTCTCGTTCCGTTCGTCGAACGTACGACGGATCGGGATGTCGCTCACGTCCGCGTGCATTTGCATTCGACCCATTGTCTCCTCGTCCCTCTGCTCTCGCCGTCTCGCTTCATCGGCAAAAGCGAGAGAGGCCTTCGCTCTTGAACTCTCCCCGATTCGCTTTCAACGTTATTTTTGTACGCGTCTCGTTGTCATCGCCGCCGCATCTAAGGCCGCCCCGATTTATACGACGCCGTGCAACGGCGCTTCGCCGCGACGATTAACAGCCATTACGTATGCAAAGTGCAAGGAAAACAGCGGCTGACGCCATCGTCGCGAACTTTAATTTATGGTCTCACGCACTCTTCGTGTATGCGCGCGTGCGTGCGTGCGTTAGTGCGTTCGTGCGCGTCGCGAATCGGTAGACGCGAATTCTAATACCCAACGACCCGCGCGATTACTACCGCCGTTTAGAGTTCTGCCTCGGTGATACTTACATTGTGTTCGACTACGCTCGATCGCGATCACGCCGCCGGTATGGAAATCGAGACTTATGAATGAGAATGCTGACTAGCGATCGACGATGTTACTCTCGTTCCAATGCCACGCGACTACCGAACGATCAGCTGTCGAGATTTGCTCGACGGATGTACGCGCCGTACTAAACGCACTTCGGTTTCGGAGATTATCGGAGGATAACGAGCAGAGAATCGTTGCGGAGAATGGCCCACGAAACTGGCCCACGAGTCCCGAAACGAAGGTCACAGCGGTAGGTTCAATTAATCGAACCGAGAGATCTGCGTGACTGTTTTGACCGGAGTAACATGTCCTCGTAATTGTTTCAATCGGAGTCTTTTACGGTGTAACAGTTTCAGACTACTTTCATATTTTTTTTTACTTCGTAATTATTAATATCGCCGAATTGCTTCCATTGAAAATTATCTGTTTTCGCACACGCGACGGAACTTTCTTAATCCCTTGCTCTACAACAACGAGTCAGACTCGTGATCAAGATTTCGAACTGAATCTTCTAAACTTGTATTTCCTTCATTTTCTTTGAACGGAAGTAACATTTTATTTAATTGTTGATTGTATACGGTCATTGGAGAATAGCTAGGCACGCAGTAATTACAAACTTGTCTTTTCTTTTTGTCGTTCTGCGGAGTACAAATAAAGTCTACTCACTATTATTGTAAAATAAGTCGTAGGCCAAGGGGTGAATTCTGGAATTATTAAAATTACAGATTTTTGCGTTCAGAGAGACGTCGCGAAGGTAGTTAAAAATCAAAACGAATTCAATTTTCTAATTTTTTTAAAAATGTAGTTTTGATTCCTTTGCTTACACACAGCTGTGTTCTTTCCGTTAACCCATTGATTGCCACGCAAGTTTAGCGCGTCTTGCCCTGGGTTCCACGGTTTTATTTTAATATAATTAATTTAATATATAGTTTTAATAATAATTTTAATGATAAAAGTTGATAATCAATATGTTCTCCACACTATATACATTTTTCATTCATCCTTTCTAATAGTTCCTAACTCAAATAGCTATTTGTAGCCAATCTAAACTTGCAGCATCCACTATGAGATATCTCGTAGCTGGCAGTTTTGTTACAGACGCTTACTACGAGATAACATTGAATACAACACATTGACTGCCAAACCAGTAGCCAAAAAAATTGCATAAAGTCGAAGCAACTTATCGAGTAAAATAAAAATTGAAAAAATAAAACCTACGACACTGAGTAGTTTCCAGACTTTCATGCATTTTCTGGGCCACCGGCAAATTGAATACAATGAATATATTAACGTGAAAATTCATTTAAAAATCGCACAAATAATTCCGTCACCTCAATGTCGGTGACATGGCAGCCAAAGTGTTAACAGATCGTTGACCGGCAATTTCTCTCAGAATTTATTTCATGTCGCCGGTTATTATTTCGTAATCGGACGTAGATATATCCGGCAGAAAAATCTTCATGTAAAAGAGGACTGACCACACGGTACGTCTACATTTTCGGCGCCCCGTACAGCGGATGTATCACGGCGGACAGAACGCTGGTATCGAAAGGGTTAACAAAACATGACGATCACGGCGGCGCTTTGCGAACAGAAAAGTTTGATCGACCGCAGAGGACGTTTCGCGTCTTTCGGCGATTTCCCACCGCGATTCGTTATGTTGCCGGTGCAACGTCCATCCCTCTGCGTCCCGACAAACGTCCGAGGGTGTCAGCCAGGACAACGGATCCCATGGAGGCCGTGAGGGCACGGGTTAAGAGTTTGGTCCCCGTCTCGGCACGTGTGTGTATGCATTCCTGCTCTCGCGATATAACCGCGCTGGCGCACGTACAATACGTACATACGGGGTCGCGTATATAATATGTATATATGCACATGGGGCAGTTATATATGCATATAAATACGTGGGTACAAATAACGAACACGCGGCCGTGTCTCGGGGCCGGAGCTCGTTGGAGGCGCGCACCGGAGAGCTGAACCAGAGAAATGTTTTAAGCGAGCCACTCACGGCGCCCACGCTCGTCCGCGCCAACAGACGCGCCGACACGCGCGCGCACACGCCGGGCCCTTATTTCAACCATAAATTAATGTTCTGTCTTCCGCGGATGCATAATTGTGCGAGCCGCGCTAGCCGACCCGGCTTTTTCGTGTCCGCGCCGCGGTTACGAGCGGACAGGAGGACGACGCCGAAGCCGCTCCGCGCAAGGACCGAGACGATGGCCCCCTGATATCGCCGGCAATGACACCTAACGAGCCTTCTAATGGCTCCGCAAACACTGCCGGTGTCTGTAATACCCGCGACACCCAACAGCATCCTCCGTTCCGACCGTTTACCGAACGTGTCGAATTCCGAAGGATCCGATTAGGTGAAAAGGTGAGGGGACCCGCGGGCTGATCGGTGTTTGCCTGACCCACTTTACCGGAGAGCATTTAGCAGAAGCTATCGGCAGGAGTGCATCGGGAATCGAGGCGGAAGTGCTCGGTGCTGTGTGTTGCTAGTTGGATCTGCGAAGGTCGCTGCCAGCCTAGTTAATGGGCTTCGAGACGTCGCGTCGGCTTGCTCTTCAATCGATTATGCCTTTCGATATAATGGGACAGATGTTCGGAAATTGTCGAATGCCGATGAAAGGAGGTGTCAATCCTGGACGACGTACCTGTCAGACTTTGATCGTCACCGACGGATTTTGTTTTGTCCGAGTATTTGTATTTATTGGCGTGGATCTTCGGAAATTGCAAAATGGCGACTAACGACGCTGTCGACCCGTCTGCCTCTTGGAAACTTTTAGTCGTCGCCGGATAACGCGAGACATTGATTAGGGCGCTTCGATCGATCGGTATTATCGGCTGTGCCTATCAGAAATTGATTGAAATCGTCTGGAGATATTTTCTAATTATAAATAAAAGATTTGCAATGGTCGACGTGCTCGTCGTCGAAACTGTACGGAATAAAATATCGTTCCCCGTCGCCCTCAACAAAAAAGACTACGTTCGCTCTTTAACGAGTCGTATCGATTTTACGTAAGCTCATTAACCAGAAAATTAGCGAAACGAAAGTATACGATCCTCGAAAGGAGACTACGTATTATTACCGTAGCGTTACAAAAGTTACACTTTTTATTTTTGGGCGAGTCCAAGCTTACTTTCCCCGTTCGGCGAATGTGTAAATGATCAATACGCACGTTGGTCGGTAGAAATAAAATCAAAGGAGAAAGGAAACGCGCGCGAAGCGGATTCTGGAAAGCGTTGCTCTCGGCAAAAATCACGATGAAATATGAGAAACGAAAGAACCTGGAGGACATGGGAAAGAGGAAGTGGGAAGAGGGAGAGAAAAAGGTATAACTAGGAGAGTAGGATGAAATAAAAAGGGAAGAAGGAGAGTGAAGGTGGCAGAGAAGGACGGTAGGAGACGGTGGAACAGAGACGGTTGGAGTCCACCGAGCGGACGATTAATAACCAAGGTGTTTCGAATAAATTAAAGCACTTACTTATCTCGCGCTCGCGCGAAACACCGATAGCGAGCGGCCCCGTGGTCTTTGTCGTAACACGACGGACATATTCGTTGGATTCGTTCTCACCTATTCACTTGGCACGCCGTCTCGGGGATTGGTTACACACGGCTACCTGGGTGGTTTCGCGTGTCACAGGAATAAGGGAGGACGAGCAGCGCGTCTTCGCTATTTTTTCGGCAAAGCGAAAAGCAAATCACTTCTATTACCATCGTTTCGCAATTTCGCTAAATTTTTTCTCTTCGCTCCTCTGTTCATCCCTTGCCTCGCCATTTTCTTTGTAACTACAGCTATTGCAGTATCTTCGTTGCAAAAATGTTACAGAAAAGACAATTTATTCATTTTATACATAAATC
>CM052087.1:6460629-6472197 GCA_028453745.1 Agapostemon virescens
TGCTTCAATGTTTAAATACTGATTATAAATGAACAACGTTTGATTTCGTCCAAAAGAAAAGGCATAACATGCCTCAAATAACTTTGTGGTCTTTAAAGACGAATTAATCCCTTGCCATACCATTTTCTTTGACTATTGAAATGCTATAGAAGGGAAAAGACAATTTATGTATTTTATACATAAATGTGCTTCAATGTTTAAATACTGATTATAAATGAACAACGTTTGATTTCGTCCAAAAGAAAAGGCATAACATGCCTCAAATATCTTTGTGGTCTTTAAAGACGAATTAACCCCTTGCCATACCATTTTCTTTAACTATTGAAATGTTATAGAACAGGAAAGACAATTTATATTTTTTATACTGATATTTATACGGATATTTATTCACTTCAATGCTTAAATGTTGTTTACAAAATAATAAAATTTAATTTCGTTTTAAAATGAAAGTGTAATATTTGTATTTGTTAGACTTTATTTAAAATTGTCAAAACGAGTTTGACTCTTTATAATATGGCTGGGATTAAGGGCTGATTTTGTACCAAGAGGCAAATATCCTGGAAATTCTTGTACTTGAAATTTCTATCCTTGCTCCACGAATTAACACTTTGACTGCCAAACTAGCAGCCACAAAATTTCTACAAAATCGAAATGAGATATTGACTGAAATAAAAATTGAAAAAATAAAATGTATGCCGTCAAGTGATCTCTCCACCTTCTTGCAGTTTCCGTATAATCATTAACTTAGGTACAAATAAATATATTAACGTAAAAATTTATTTAGAAACCGTAAAAATAATTCTGTCACCCAAATATGGGTGACATGGCAGTCAAATTGTTAAATTCCTCAAGCAAACCGTTGAATGCGGACATTTATCCATTGGACGTTCACAATCACAAACTAATTTTATTGAGTACCTCGTATATCTTCTTACATTCCTGTGGACAATCTCTTTATTCGCGTTTCCATTTCTCTAGTTTAAATAAACTCGGTTGCTTCGTGCTACAAATATTCGAATAATTATCGAACACGTAATTTCTTTTCGTATTCCATGGGTTAATCAATCAAACGTGGACATTTCATTCGTGGGCCGTTCGCAATGGCAAGCCAAGTCGATCGACTGCCTCTCGAGTTTTCTAACATTCCGTTAGTCGAGCTAACTATTACGGAATGACAAGAGTCGAACGAACCGCTGTACAATCTCTCGCGACAAAGTACAACGCGCATAAAAACATAACAATATCCTTTACGTACAATCCACGCGTTGACTCGCCGTGGCTGAAAGGTTAAACCGAAGCAAGTAGCGATACTCCGCATGTCGCACCCTGTGGACAACATTTCCTCGGTGTAACCACCAGGTAGCACTCGATCAACGGCGAAGAAGGCAGTCGCCATAGGATCCGTTCTCTCATCGTTACCCGCAACAACGTGTCGCCACGAGAGAAGTCAGGTGGATTAGATCGAACACGAAGAGGATCAAGAACGAACCAAAGTGGAAGACGACCGGGCTGTAACCATCCTCGGCTTGCCCGGAGCGATGTTCACATGCGATCGGAGCGGTGGAAGCTTTCTGGGCCAGATATCGGCGTAACGACGACGCCGAAGACGACAACGAGGATGGAAGAAGTCCTGCGCCGAGGGCGCAGGAGCGAGGACGAGTCGTGATCTAGCGCGCGAACCTTGCTTAGAGGGTCGGAAAGGTGGGAGGCGGGCGGGAGGACGGTGGGATCTTTTGCTTTCTAATCATCCTCAAGGTTAAACCCTGGTGAACCTGCCGGCTCCCGCACGACGTGGGTTCAAGCCTCTCGTCCATCTCCTTTCTCCCTCGCCCCCCGTTGCCCCCTGCCGTTGCATTATATACAACACCGTCGCGTATAAGGGTACGACCTTAGCCGCGGGAATAAGACGTCGTCGACCTGCTCCCCCCGGGTTCCCCGCGATTGTCTCTGTCGGGGCCCGAGTGGCGAAGATATTTCTATACCGTTAAGCGATCGGAACGCCTCGTTCCATTGTCTTTCCCCGGCGCGCAGTGATCTCCGCTGCGCTGCGCCGCGCCGCAGCCCTCTCCTCTACGTGCACAAGGTGCACACGCGTGTGCACCCGATCCACGGCCTCCGCTCGCGCGGGGCTCTCCTTCTTCTTCTCCTTTATGGGTTAATTACCATCGGCCGATGGACTCGCAAGCCGCGAGAGCACCGCGAGACCGCAGACCGTCGGAACCCGGTCGATCGATAGATCGATGAGAGAATCTTGAACCCGACCGACACTCGATGAGGCAACCGGACCGAGGATTCGATTCCGCGGAACGATGGGAATTCGAGATAAAACGACGGGCACCACTCATTTTCCGAAGACGGCGAGCGTCGAGCGTGGTTGGTGAATGGCGCAGCTGGGTAAATAGTGTTTCATATACAGTGACTCTTATTAATATTCGGACATTGCGCTGTTCAAAAATTTGTTGCTTGTTTCGATCGTTTGCAATAGTACATTTGAAGTTATTGTTTTGTAATATAACAGAACATTCGTTGTAGTTTGTAGTAACATTAATTTTATTTGTTTATTGCACATACTTTTCTTAATACCAAACAGTGAATTAAATTATGTAGAAATTTATCGTTGTAAAATTATTCGGACGCTTGACAAACTATAACATTTAAATATGAAAATTATTTTATATTAATAAGGTATTTCATTTGGGGCGAAGGTTTTACACCGACGCTTTCTTTCAGGACATGTTGGAATTCTGCTATTGTGTAATAATTATTTAACACGTTGAATGCTATGTCAGTTCCTGGGGACTGACGGTATCAAATTTACAAATTAATATGTTATAGATAATTCGTATAATATTAAGAAATATTTGCACAAAACAGAAAAGCACACAAATGCGCTTAGCGATTCGTTTGCTTATGCACAGTTGCATTATTTTCGTTTAAAGAAAATAAAATGCGACGCGAAAGCTAAGCAAAATGGCGCCGCGTTTAACGTGTTAACACGAAACTACCACGACGGGTCGAATGATCCTTCTCAAATTTATTATTTGATAATTATTGAAGTTGTAAAATTACCACTATTGGAATATTATAAAATATGAAGTAAAATTTATATATTTTAATAGCTTCTCTAGAAGCACGTCATAAGACACGTCTTTTCTCTTGGAAACAACGTTACTAATGAAAGATACGAGAGATCGATACAGGGGAGGAACAGTCGAATATAAATAACTGAGGATCGAGGATCAAAGTCGGTTCAATCGGTCCTTCTTTTTAAAGAAATAATAGATTCATTTTGTTCTAAATTTATGAAATAAATTCCAACAACCACCGTAGAAATCGATTCAATAGATATCGTGTTCAATTATAGTTTGTAATGAACCTCGCAAATAATTAATAGACACCTGTCAACTTTATTGCTCGGTAGGTTTAGTGTTACACGTCAAAGCAGCCGTGAGAAAATCACGTAGTATGTATTTATATATTATATTATGTTTAAAGCATTAAATTTGAAATACTTAATGAGAAAACAATATGTGTTCCCGTTTCGCTTTAGAAAACAAGAATAGAAGTAATAAATTTCGCGTTTGATCGAAAGGAAACTGTTATATTTTTAATTAAAATAACATTTATGCATTCTAATAATTATGAAGACCGTTCGTGATAGCAATATAAACTATGGGGGTTTTTCGTATGTGGTATGGCAAAGCCCAAATGGTCGATGGAGCGATTCCCAGGCACGTGACCAGTCGAAGGTTAATGTAGACCGCGTGTTGGAAAGTAAAGAATCTGATACAAAGAGAAAAGAAGCCTATCGGATGCAGCATCTGCCGAGACAAGTCATTATGCCGAGACTAGGTGAACCGTTCGTTTCTAAAAAATTGGCATGCTTCGAGATTGCTCTGTGTACACAATCACCGTTCACCGCGGTGCGTTAAACAATCGATCGGATCGCGACGTTGCTGCAGCAGCTGGCATAAATCGGGCCTGGCTACCGGTAATTACCGGCTACGGGGATCATTCGGCATAATTGATGGTTTCTCGTGGGCGGCTTCGGTCGCAAAGAGCAGTGATCGCGAGCCCGCTACGATCCAGCTTCTGTATCCTGCACGACGTACTACGATTCTGATCCCGGAGATGCTCCAGAAGCATTTTCTCACGGAAGTCGAGTGGAAAGTATTTCGACACACGCAACCAAAAACGTTCGGTGCACCCTCGTTTCAAAACTGTAATAACTAGAACGCCAACCATCCTGCAGCTACCCATATTCGTGTTCGCATACCTGCTAATATTCCGGTTTTCATATACGCGGGTCGAAACAATAGAACGTTCTTTTTTCCAGTAGACATAAACTAATGCTACGTAACACACATAGCCCCCACTAATTGTTTCCCCTTTTTTGTCGATAACTCAAAAATGAAGCGAAATTGGTATAGGAAAATATTGCTTAACACTAGAACTGAACCGTTTATTTTGAAAGTGGCTTAAATCCATTTATGATCGAATCGAGATATTGAAGAGTTTGCGTTGAATTAAGTTTAAAAATATGGGTAACAGATAACATAATAGAATAATGGTTTTGGGTTTCTGAAGGTGTCAAATTTATCATCCCAATTAGCATAATTAACATTATTGAAGAAATAATATGTTTTTGATGGTTATGAATGGACTTACGCCATTTTCAAAATCAATGAAACGACGTTTTCAATTCTTAAGGAAGCACAAGTCCATAGGAAAAGTAAATTCCCCTTGAAATTAAAATAAATGTATACACTTTTATGTTATAAAATCAAAAAAATATTCAACTTGCATTCTTTGTTTAAAACAAATTCATTGCACATTGATAATTCAACTGTTACTTTGATGATTAAACATAAAACTGGGATCTCATAAAATTGTATTGCATAATTATTTTCCATATCCATTTGAAACTTTCACAATGGGACTTACGCCACTTTCAAAATAAACCTTTTCATCGCTTTATTAACCAGCAAATTTTCGTGTTACAAAATCTTAACGATTTTAAATATATTAGTAACAAGTTGTCTCAGAATGAAAAGATCTTGTAAAAATGTAACTATTATGGTAACTGAATCGAATTTTTTTAAAATGGACTTACGCCACATTCAAAATAAACAGCTCAACTACCAAACCAGTCATTTTGACTGGTCCCTAGTTTTTTCTTTCACAATTATTGAAGGTATCAAAATGTCTTCATCAGAAATTCTCAGATGTACTTTTTTAATGACGTGCACGTTACGTTAATGATATTTTAACTGACCTTTGGTCCGTTTGGTCTTCATATAATGATTTTCTATGCAGACCCCACAAAAGCCAGTTTTCTGGAACTTTGTAGGTACCTTGAGGGTTGTTTGTGGCAGGTTCAGACATTTTTTCGAGTCGGTAGCATTGGTAGTCTAGCCGCGGTAGATAGATATAATTAACGATAACAGTGTTAATATTTTAGGAGGTCGCAAAATGGCCAAAAAAATTTTGTCACTAATTTTTTTGTAGTTCCACATACACGCACACGCAGCCAGTGTACTTGTAAAGTTTCAAGTCGATAGCGATCAAATTGCGACCATGGCGTGACATTGAAATTTCGCGGTGAAAATTGAAAAAATGGTCAAAATAGGGTTGATATAATGATTTTTTCTGCTTGCCCTTGAAATGCTAGTCTCTTGTAACTTTCTGGGTGTAAGTTTCGTTTCAAATCCAGGTTATGGTTAGACGTCGACGAATACGATCGAGTCACCGCGTCACCTACGTCGCGACGTCGAACGTGTTCGGGTTTATCGTTTCTGCATCTTCGCGATCGTTTGACGTGGCCCTTTTGCCACGCGCGAAATAACGCCGTTGCCCTCGCGGTTTTGTTTTTCGCCGGTCTTTTGCATCGTGCTCCACGTTCGAAATCGTGTTGGCGGATCGAGCCGCGTCGGCGGTGGTCCCCGAGGCCTCTGGCACCGAAAAATCATCTCCGTCAAGAGCTTATCGGACACCCGTGGAAGGATTGAGGGAGAAAAATAAACGGCGGGGGGACCAGGTTCGTGGCAGGATCGAGGCAAACGAGGCGATTTAAATGTATCGCGAATCTGCGACGGACGCGTGCGCGCGCGCGCTCGCGAAACGATCGCAATCGGTCACGACGCCTCCACCTGCATTCCGATCTCGACGCAATACGTCGGAGAGATTCCTTTGTCGCGTCGTTCCCCTCGACGTATGAAACGTGGAAGAATCATTCTACATTCCCGTTGATTGGCGGCGCTCGTTTTGCAACAACTGGACGTAGGTGGAAAATGTTGCGGGAACGTGTGCTCTCCGCGAACTCTTTCGGTTCACCTCTATACCTGCGATTTATTAATTAGAAACGTTCCACGGAATAAAGGTGAACCTTCCTTTATCGTTTTGATTAAACGTCAAACGCTTTATCGATCTTTCTGCCACAGAAAAATCGTCTGAATGAATTCTACTGCACCGAAGTGTAGACGAGAACGCACCTCCTCTGCCTATGACCCCGTGAACTATGATTTATTTTACGGTTACAGTGATTAGAACCTCTTCCTCGCTCGTATTCTCTCGAAAGAAGCGGCAAATACGTATTTACTGTGTGCCTTTGTTCTTTGATGACTGTACATCGACAATTGTAAAGCTGATACTTCTTGCGCTGCGATTTATTCGATGGTTAGAATAATCAATTTCTTCGACGTCCATAATTTCCTTGAGGAAGACAACATTTTTTAAGTATCTTGTGCGTAGATATTCGCAACTGTATATTGGCAATAATTGAATGGAATTTTATTTTGATTTAGAAAAAATGAATAACATAGGTATTCGGAAGGCTCTATCCGTCTCGTTGTCGCAGGACAAGGGACGAACACCATCCGCGGCTTTATTTATTTATTTGCAAAGATTTCAGCGATATTAGCAACATTGCGGTGTGCGTGAACGCTGTTCAAAGTCTCCGGTGCCTGGCGGTCGCAGCATGTTCCTTCGAGTCGAAGTCCAAGAAACTTCTTCGAGATTTCGATGCCTGATTGCGACGAGGCTGCTTGGAGACTTCAATGCCTGGTGGTCTATGTTCTTGCTGTAGACTTCGATATTGAGTAACGATGGGAGGATACTTCCTGGAGATTTCAATGAACGATAGTAGGTAAACCGCTAGGAGACTTCGATGCTCGGTGGTGGCACTTCTTTGATAATGTCACGGTTTTTGTTACAGTATCGTTGCATCGGTTGTAAAAGCTGTTGTTCAACGACGATGCCACCAATTAGTTTAGTTACCGTCTTTTCTACCTTTCCCGGTACACGGAAGCCTTGTAAATATTCGAACACTCAAAACCTTGTGAAAGTACCAAATTCAATGGAGTACAATGCGATTTCATCCTGTTAGATTGTTGCACGGGAAATGTACGACTTGAGAGTTGAAATATTTTTAAACGTTCCGACCGAGAAATGCTATTACGATGTACAAGTTTATTCTACGAAACATTGAGGTGCAAAGTTATTTTTAACCCTTTGCACTCGAATGGTGACTCTGAAGCACCCTAAAAATAACCGTAGCACCGTTTAAAACAATTTTTAAATCACTATGCTTGTACCAAAGAAATTCGTAAAAATTTAATTGTTGCAACGACGAGTAATAGTAAATAAATTTCATATGCATAACACGAAATGTATCGAGTAGAATGAAAATATTCTAGGTCAGAAAAAATGCCTTGGGTTTGGAGTTAAAACAGCTTCGAGTGCAGAGGATTAATATCATATCTTCAATATTAATTCCGATGTCTAATTTCAGTTTTGTAATGAAAACTAGTTGATAAACAGAATTCGCGAAAATTAACCCTTTGCACTCGAAGCTGCTTTAACTCCAACCCCAAGGCATTTTTTCTGACCTAAAATATTTTCATTACATGTTATATTTCATCTTATGCATACGAAATTTGTTTACTATTACTTGTCTTTACAACGATTAAATTTTTACGAATTTCTTTGACACAAGCATAGCGATGTAAAGAATGTTTTAAACAGTGCTGCAGCTATTTTCAGTGGTGCGGTTAAATTTTTGTGAATTTCTTGAATATAAAGACAGCGACGTTAAAATTGTTTGAAATAATAGTGTGTCAATTTTTCGTGGCGCCCGCAGAGTCTACTTTACTATACTACCTTCGTTTATTGCACGAGCGAGATCTCTAAATATTAAAGTAAATTGTTAAAGTGAACATACGTGTATCATATCATTAAGAAAAATTATAATTTCTCGATCAAACACTTCATTCCAATGTACTTGTGTAGAAAACAGCATTATCCGTCACACATTGCAGTGCTGTACCATTTAATTCGCGTTGAACTCTGCCGTGTAGAGAAACAGCCCCGCGCAAAATTCAGCCGTGCCTAAGAGGTTAAACTGAAACAACGGATAATGAAGCGTCAATGTTTGCTAGCCTATCGTGCACAGTTGTAAGAATATGCCAGCGTGCGAACATCGGTGGCCGTTGCCAAACGAGTTTACAACTTCAGAAGCAAACTCACAATTCGTGATAGCAACTTTCAATATTTCAGCATGAACAAAGTTGCTCGCAGCCGGCGGATCGGCGCAGGCGACCTAAAATCGTTCTCACACTTTAGAGAGACCGGCTCTGTCCTCCCACAATTGTCTCTTCGTTAAACGCAGGCGTACGGCATTGTTCGTCGTCGGTCCGCAGCCCCGCGTGTTCATATATCACCGCGATGCTGGCCAACAGGCTGAAACTATCGACGACACGATCGAACCATAATTTCTTCCCGGGCTTGTTAATCACATCGTCCGCGGTATCGTTCGTGTTGATCACTCATAGTTACAAGTAGCAACGAGCCGGCGTGCGTGACACTCGTGACGTCCTCGGTTAGGTTTTTAAAGCGGCTTATCGGCACGATCGCGAGCGCTCCCGTAACGTTCGACCGAGAAACGAATCCACCTGTCGACAGGTACGCCCTTATCGCGCGCACAAATCTGCTTCTTTGATTTAATAAGACCTCCGCGCGATGACGTGATCTTGACAAGCCGCGAGCCGGTCCCCGACGACGACGCCACGGCGTCACGGATTGCCGATGTTGCTTGACGAAAATCATTCCGCTGAACGTCACGGAACGCTTTCATCTTGATCGCATGCTGCAGGAACAAAGTCCAGAACGAAGGAAACCAAGACTAAGCAAAACTTTCCTTTACCAAATTGCGATTCCACGTTTCGTTCTGGAGTTATTAATGAAAAACGTAGACCAATGGCGAGTCAAAACCCATTCGCTGTACCCGCACTTTGATTGGCCCTCCCTTTCGTGAATATCTCGAGAAATTTTTTCGAAAAACTCGAACATTTTTGGGACACCCTATTAAAATATCTTTTTAAAAGATTGATGAAGCATCAACAGAATAACTACCCTCCTCATCCCCTTTGTAACATATAACAATATTTTTCTAGCCTTGCACGGCCCACATGAGTTTTCCTATGAATTAATACTAGAACTACCGAACAATAAATCCAACGATATATATTGTAATAATAATGAGACTGCATCTATTAACACTTCATACAATTCTTATTATAACGTGTACGTCAATAAAGAAGTACATTCGAAAATTTCTCATGAAAATATTTTTATAATTTCAATAATTGCAAAAGAAAAAATTAGAGGCCAGTCAGAATGATTGGTTTGGTAGTTACTAGCGTTAACACATTGAACGCTATGTCGGATGACAATATTATGCTGACTACGTTGACCTGAAGATTTAGTTTCCTTATCAGTCAGTCCTAATAATTCAGAGCTAATAACTCTCTAAATTTTCTAATATTTATTTTTTTTGTTGTTGCAATCTTGTAAACGACTGAAGCGTTTACAAGTGTAACTCCCAGAAAAAGCTGAATACCAAGTTTTCGGTACCATTTCAGTCCTTTTCTCATTGTACTGTATAGTATCGCGCGTGGTCTGACGGAGATTCTCTTACAAAGTAGCCTAGCAGTCAACGTGTTAACACGTTGAATTTCGCATCACATTTACCTTTAAACGGAAATAATGCAACTGTGCATAAGCAAAAGCAGAAATAGTGCGAATATTTCTTAATGTTATATGAATTATCTATAACATATTAATTTGTAAATTTGATACCGTCACTCCGCAGGGACTGACACAGCGTTTAACGTGTTAACATTAGTAGGAGGGTTCCTGCAATTTATGAATCGTATTATAACGAAACCGTATTATAAGATTCCGTGTTGTAGGCTACCTGTAATAATTGTAGCGAAATACTGCGTCGAATTTCGTCTACCTAGATCACATCTTTTTGGCCCGCGCCTCGACACGAACGTCTGGCCGCGATCGCACGCGGAATGTCCGCCGCGGGATCGATCGGCGTCTCATTTGAATTCCGACCCGGTATCGGACCATCGGAGGACCTCGCTCGGTATGCGAGCCCCTCCGGAGCATCGCGTTTCACGATTTCGCTGCCGTTCCAGTCCGTTTTTCCCGCGCGATCGATTCGCTATCGCGATCCGAGGATCTTCTCGACCCGGCCGCTTATCTGGATCCCAGCTGGACGAGCAACGTTTCGGGAATTCTTGCTGGTAAATTACCCGCAATCTAGGTATAGAATGCTAAGCGGCGGAACGCGAATGAAGATCTCCACGATGATACAGACAAATGACCCCCTCCCCCTGCCCTTCACCCTGATACGCTATCCTCTTCAACGGTCACCCGAATCGTTCGAATAATTCTCGAGCTTTTTTAATTAGTATACCGCTTCGCTTCGTACCAAAGTAAACTCGCTTCGCGCGCTGCCGCGATGACTGTTTCAACGTTTCTCTGGCAAATTATTTTATAGAGATAATTATTTTGTTTAGAAACAGGATTTTTGATCGACGCAAGTTTTCATCACGGAATTAGGGTATTTAAAGAAATTAGAGAGATTGTAAGAAGATGAACGATGGATTGCTAAAATCGAGACTCTAATCTTCACGGAGGGGTGACGGGTATGCTTCCGGGGGCCTCGTTCTGCTACCAGTCGCTTTGTTTAGTTATAATAATTAATGTCGGCAATGTAAATTAATTAATTATTATTGTCGGCCCTGCGAGAGAATTTATACGATCCAAGTGCAAAAGAAAGCGAAGTGCAGAGAATCTTTGGCCTTGACAAAGCCTTTCATTTAAAATTTAAAAATTGTATTTGATAAACATGTGTCGCTTGTATATATATTTTAAAAATTTCGTCGAAGTTGGTTAATGCGGATGAAAACGGCAGGTATCGAAACGTTAAAACATCTTTAGATTTACTATAGTTATAGGCTGAAATCTGCGATTTCCACCGTTTTCAACGGTTTGAAAATTTCCCGAATATGTGTACTTCCTACAAATTTGCAAGCTATATTATCAAAATTTTTAATATGTTTTCCTTGCTTTTACATGTCTATAAAAAAATTTATTTTCATCGATAAGGAAAGTAATTCTTCCATCATCTCAAAGTTGAAATTGTTCGATTCAATTCTCAGAGTTATATGGCCTTCTTAAAAGCCTCCCAATATTATTGCGATAGATTATATCTCGTTG
>CM052087.1:6472697-6490685 GCA_028453745.1 Agapostemon virescens
TTTCGCCTAGCAAAACAGACAGTACGGTATAACCTCGCTGGTTGAACGAAACCGGACCGAAAACACGCGTAAAACTTGAAGTTGCGCAGCGAAAGCACCATCTTTCCAACAGCTTACTTTCCATCTGCCATACTGTACGTTCCACCAGCTGTTCGGAGTATCATAAAGCCGTCTCGCAATCCCCACCACGAATTTCACAAGCAGGTGGGAGTCCGATGTGCAACGAGCGAGGTTCTACCGCGATACGGTAGTGCGCCGTTAAATTTACACGAGCGAACCCCGTTTCTTCTACGATTCGCTTGTCAGTGCTTTGAGCGCGACGAAGCTGCCACACGGTAGACAATTACAGAGAACGAACGCAACGATGTCCCGCTCGCGAGAATTTGCTTGTCGAGCATGGATGTAAATTTAACCGAGCATTACCGCGAACGATGATCGAGCTACGGCGGAGCGATCGTGACGCGAACTGTCCGAAAAACGGGCCGGCATTCTACGTACATATACATAAAAGAATATTTCTATAAATATATTATTATTAAGGCACTCCACTACTGGCCGGTATATCCGCGACTCTCCCGGGTTTCTTTATACAGGACTCGCGTATCTGTCGTCGGCCCGTGCGTATATAGACGCGGCACGGCTCGCGACGGAAAAACCTCTACATGTCGGAAATTAAGGAGTTAAGTGAAATCAACGATTAAGTCGACCGTCTCGCTCGCTTTCTAGCCGCTACCGTAATAAATTAATCTCGACTCTTGGATCGGTTCGACGGACACTTTATGTACAAATTTGAACACATTCTCGCGGTTCGACGTCGTTGCTCCAGAACGATCCACCGTCTAGTGGACACACTTCCGATCCTGCGACATCGTCAGTCCCATTGGTCTCTCGTTTCCACATGAGAGACGCGGTTTCCATAGATCCTCTCGAAGCCGTCATCGGTCCAACCGTGATCCTCCTCGACGGGAGATTTATCCGCATCGGAACCGGTGCGTCGGAACTCGGGACCAGCCCGTCTCGGGCCTGTCGGGTCGCCCGAAGATTCACAACGACAGAGGCAGCTCCGTCGGCCTCTTCACTCCGAGTGTCAGATCCAAGGGTTTGCTCTTGGTCGTCGCTTCCTCTTTCGCCGGGCTGTCGCGATCGCAGACGTTGTCGATCGACCTGTTGTCCTCCTCGGACGACTGACTGGGTCTCGGGGAGCTTCTGCTGGACCTGACGCTGAGATCGATCGGTTCGTCCTGCTCGACGGCCAGGCCGCCTGGACTGGGGCTGACTAACAGCAGATCGCCGCCTCTAGGCGAGTGTTGCGACGCTGCCGGGGTTACTAAGCCGGGCGGTGGGTAGACCAAGCCTAGAGTATGATGAGGATGATACCCTGTCGTCAGGGTAACGGTGGCGTTGATCTTCCTGGGCGGGAAGTCTCTGTCCGAGAGGGTCGGCGACGCCGCGCTAGCTTTGAAATAGCTCAGCGCGGAATTGCTCCTGGATTCGGTGTCCTGGCCGTCGCCGCCGTCGACCGACGACGCTCCGCTATCGCTGGGGGTGTCCGCCGCCCTCTTGTACGTCGGGAGGAAAGGTCTGAACACGTCCGAAGGGCTGGACGGCACGCAAACGTCCTTTTGAGCAAAGTTCATGGGGAACATCGGCGAGGTCGGGTGCTGCTGTTGTTTGTAGAAAGGTGGTGGGGTGGTGTCCCTCGGGGGTGTTGTAGGGGGTTGCTGAGGATTGCCGCCGATCCTTTCGCGCTCCTTCTGCCAGGCTAGGAGGCGCAGTTGGTTTTGCAGGGCCACGTCGTCCGGGTGAGGCGATTTGTTGCCTCGTTCGCGCTCTTGCTTCAGCATCGCCACGTGTAGCAGGTGCGATTGGAGGGCTAGGTCCTCCTGACTAGGTGAAGCACGATCCTTTTCGTTCTTGTACACTCCGCTGCCCTGCTGTCCTTGCGGTTGCGGCAGGAAACCGGGCAGGAATCCTGGACCGAACGGCGATCCAGCGCCAGGTGTCACGCTCACGTTCTGACCGCCGTTGGTCTGCTCCTGCAGGAGGCAGTGGATCTTGAACCAATTCGACCTGCGACCGTAACGCGATCCACTCTTCGACATGCCGACCATCAGGCACTTGCGCAGGCGACACGCCTTGCACGCGGTGCGGTTCTTCTTGTTGATCACGCACACACCGCCGTTCTTGCATTCCGAGATGCTGCTCAGGTTGTTGTAGGTCCGCCCGAAGAACGACTGTAATCAGAGAAGAGAGAGAGATTCGATGAGCCACGGTGCCAGAGAGCAGACGGATTTGTAGAATCGCGGGTGGTATTTCTTTCGGGACCGGCGAACGACGATTGTTTATTGAGCATAAAATTCATAGCGATTTTTTCGATCCTGCAGCAGCGCGATCGGTGAAAATTCTTATTGCCGGTGGTCGGATCGTTTGGACAGTGATTTACCGCCTTGCTAATCAAGTTTTTCACAGGCCGCCTCTTATCATTCGACGCATAGCGAATGATTTCTTCTACTCGCCACTAATAGACTAACCGAGCACGCTTCTGGGAAGCCGGGCGTCGTTTATGACCTCCAATCGCGGTGCGTTCATTAATGGCTACCGGTGCCGTGTAACGAGACTGCTGTTCCGTGATTATGATAATATCATCTTCGTTTTAGTTAATTGCCAGCTGCGCCGGGAAAATCCCTCGTTTCCTGCGAGAGAACCGAAGAATCGAGGAACCGTGTGCTCCGTTCTCTCAATGCTGAATACGCCCAACGGTTTTAGCCTATCCAGAATATCGTTGTATCGAAACTCTATCGCGATAGGAGAGCGAGGAGCTCCGTCGATGAAGCCTGCTAATTTCCAAATCGTTTTCCTAAAACGGCAAAAAAGCCTCGCCGTAAGAGGCTCTACCGATGACAATACATTTCCTCCGGAGATCAACGGCGTGGTGAGTTATTGCCACAAATTTTTGCCACGGTCTCTGCGAAAGGCAAGTCATCCCGGTAACTTCCTTACGCGGACAGCGAGTGGAAGCAAATAGCGAATCGCGCGGCACAGAATCCGCCGTTCTTTTCGTCGAGGACTCTCCCGGCTATACAAGGTGTCACGAAACCAATCACAGGAAACCAGTGCAACAAACCAGGCCGAAAACTAACAATACCATTTTACTAACAGTAGATTTGCGGATCACTAAACGCGACTAATTTGCATTACTTTATAGAAATAACCATGATGCGTCCATCCAAATCTTTCACAATTTTCTTTATTTAACACTTTATCGACCGGCGATTATTTCAGAATTTTTATAAGGCCTATGATCTATGACTGAAAACTTTTTAATGGGTCCTTCAAGGCTGACAGCAATTTTTATTGCGGATCAGCAATGCATCCCCAATAATATTTTCTAATCATATTGTTACAAATTGGAAAAGCCTATTAATAGGCTTCCGGTAGATAAAGTGTTAATATACCTAGGGAAATAAATCTTTATTGAATACTGTATATATGGGGTGTCCAATAAAATATTTCTGGAGCAATTTTAAGCAACATCTCTCTTTACCATTTTGCGATTCGACGCTTCGTTTTCGAGTTATCGACGAAAAACGCGCGCTGCGAGGGCTGGCTACGAGATGCTCCGCCCTCCTAGTTGCCATTCGCCATTGACACGAAGCGCCAGCCCTCGCCGCGCGCTGATTCGTCCGCGTTTTTCGCCGATAACTCGGAAACGAAGCGTCGAATCGCGAATCGTCTCAGGAAAATTGTACTCGGAATCGTCTCAGAAATCTCCCGTTTCCTTTGAACTTTCGGGACACCCTCTATTTAGGATGTTGGATCGTCCGTTCAGGATAAAGGGCAGACCGCGTTTTCTACCGGATTAAACGTCAGAGGTTAATGTTACGCACGTCACGAGAATTAGCATGCCTAGAAGACGAGGCAACGACGAGAGGGTGGCAGGGTAGTGCACGAGATTGAGCACACGGCCGCTCGTAAAGTTAGACGCCTGTCGGCCGACAATAAAACCGCCTCGAAACCGTCGAGCATCGAGTTCTAATTTACGACGATACTCTCCCGCGTCTTGGAAACCATTTTATTCTTTCGAGGATGCTCAAAGCGACGATCAACTTCTTTCACCGCGGCCTGGGAGCGCGTAAAGTGTAAAGTATCAAGCACGTTCGTCAGCTTCTTTAGAAGTTACTTTGTCGAGCACAACCTTCTCCAAACCGAGTCTATTAAATGTTCCCTGTCCCTATATTATAAACCTTGTTTCTTTTCCTTGAATCTGTCCAGAATAAATTTGAATACGAATGGAAAATTAACGGATCTTACCGCGGGATTTGTCAAGAAAATTCACTTCCATAATTGATTTACTACCGAAGAGATTTTAAGGTATATTTTCTATGTTGAAAATGTTTGGAAATTGTTTGATGCATTTATTGAGAATTTGGAAACGTTAGTGTATTAAAAAGTTAAGAAACTTTTGACTCGGAGGGTGTGATTTTACAGGGGAAAATACATTGAAAGCATGGAACAAATTTTTGAGAAAATCAATTAACCTTTAGCGCTCCAATGGCGCCTCTGAGGCGATATTAAAAATTCCCTTACTATTATGTTGAACAGCTTTTACATTGATCTGTTTGCAATTTAAGGAGTCGGTAAAAATTGAGATGTTGCACGCACGAGTTATAGTAATAAATTTTATATTCACGAAAGGAAATGAACCATCCACAATGGAATGATTTTACGTCCACAAAATGTTTCGATTTTGAAATTAAAATTGCTTGGAGTGCTAAGGATTAAAAGAATATTATATCTTGTATTTTAATATCTACCTGTTTCTTTAATTTATTTTCACCAGGAAATAATTGAAGTACTATTCGAAGCAAAATTCAAATATTTTATGTCTTATGTTACCAAAATAACAATTTTTTAATTTTTTACTTGAAATTTCTAGGTTATTTAAAATAGTATTTTAATTGTAGAGCAACGACTGTTTGAATTAGTATTTAAGATATTTTTCTTCTAGTATTTTAGATAATTTTCTAAAAGAAATTTCAGCCAGCTCTGATTAATTTTCAGTCGGTTACGTTTAAAATACAGTCGCCACGAATTCAAGCAGAATTGAAAGGGACTCCGGCATGAACGATCTCGATCGATATTATCAAGCGCTTCGAACGTAGAGACTATAAAACACGAAGCCCACGAGTCATTCTCCGAGCATCCATATTTCATTGCACACCGGAAATGCTCGGATTCTGGATTTCACCTGACGCATCCGCGTGGGTGGTTCGATAAC
The DNA here is from genome assembly GCA_028453745.1 of Agapostemon virescens. Taxonomy (NCBI): domain Eukaryota; kingdom Metazoa; phylum Arthropoda; class Insecta; order Hymenoptera; family Halictidae; genus Agapostemon; species Agapostemon virescens. The sequence goes on from CM052087.1 coordinate 6,477,976, forward strand.
GGTCCGAACCTTCCAAAGAATGGTTAAAGGTGTATCTCAAATGGAAGAAGCAACTTATCCAGCAAATTCGAAAAAAACCAGTCGATCAATCAAATCGCATGGCTGTCACAATAATTAATCACGCAGGTGCTTAACGTACAGAATATTTTCAATTAGGATAATGAAAGCTTGTCTCATACCGTATATTAATGTAACTGTTCTTCTATTATCTCTCAACGTTTCGGATGCACAAGAATCTCGATTATCCGAATTAAAACTCTCGACTATAAAACATGAAGCCTACGATGACGATCAACCAATCCAGTCAATTTTAATTCAAAAATTCGTGACTCTTTCACTTAGAATAGTTCCACATTTCCTTTCATTATGTATATAATGCAAATAAAATATATTAACACTACTCCTTTAATTTCTACCGATTCCTCGAGTGCAAAACATGGAGTCTACGATGACGATGACTAGGATGACCACTACAGCTAATTTTAATTCCAAAATTCGTGACTGTTTCACCTAGAATATTTCCATATTTCCTTTCATTATTTATATAATGCATATAAAGTGTATTAATACTACTCCTTTAATTTCTACCGAGTCCTCAGATGCAAACATAGCGATTTAACACTTGTTTTGAATAACAGCAATTTTTATCGTCCTCCGAAAAGCGTCACTGGAGTCCTAAGGGTTAACTATACCTCAAAAATAACGAGACGCAGGAGTTAACGGAGGTTCCACCGCGCCGCGACGCAAATCGAAAAACGGTGTTGAAGAAACGCGAAGCAACGCGAAACGGAAAAGATTTTGATTGTTGGCCGGTATGCAAATAATTGGTTGGCGATTCGAATCGGCTAATGCGCGAGGCAGCCGTGAGAAACTGGCTCGTTGCACGGCAATTAGAATGGCCGGACGGTCCGCGAGGATACACTTGTTTATTAGCGGCGCGAGTCACGGTGAAACGGGGAGCTTGGACGTGAGGATTCGAGCGTCAGCCAGGGTGCACGGTGGCGTTGATTAATCGATGTCACGGGTACCTGAGAAAGAGGGCCGGGAGGTTGACAAACTGGTAATGATCGCGAGATGCGAACTCGGATCGCTGGACCAACAGTGGGTACCATCGCGGCGGCGGCGGCTGCGACGGCGATAATCTCTCGGCAACGATCTTAGATCTGCTCGCTCGGTTGGACGCGTTGGAAATGGCTCCCGTACGCCAGATGATCCTTGGCTGTCACCGCGACTGTGTGAAAGAGGTCACGGTGCCGTCTATGCGCACGCGAAAACCGGCACGGCCTCGGGACCCGATCGCTTCCGCCTACGAAACGCTCATTGTCCGCGCTGCAATATGATCTAGTGTACACGCGTGTGTCGGCTTATGGCAGCGGCGGCGGTCCGGCTGCGAGAGCGGGACTTTCGAGGTGTACGGAATATTATATAGACTCGGTTCCGTGTCTGTAGCTCTCTGCACGTATATACCTGTGCAGTATGTCGGGGATGGAGGGAAGCAGAGGCGGACAGCGTGAGTCCAAGAGCGTTCCGTTAGAAAGCGTTTTCTTTGCGATCGGAATCGCCGCGATGGTTTAAATCCTACCGATACCCGGTTTCTGGTTTTATGGAGAAACTCTGCTATGGGACTCGTGAGCGGCCCGGCCAGATTGATTATTTTGATTAATGCTTCAATGGGAGATCCCGAGACGCCGATAGTTCCCGCCGATGCTGCACGCTCCCGCGGAAAATGCAGAGTTTTATGGGACCAGCCATTGAACTATGAACCTGAATTTCACTCGAACCCAAGTCGAGCCGATGCGCATCAATGGGAGTTAAGATCGGAGCCGGGTTTAATTGTGCTTACCGCGAATCTTGATTCGATAATGAATTTACTGGGAAGTTTTCGCAGGCTGTGGTCTTGGGAAGCTGTGAAAACTTTTGTAGATCTCTATGCTTGGTTGGTAATGTCTTCCGGAGACTTCAACGCGTGGATGATTTAGACTGTTGGGAGAGTTGAATGCGTGACGAGAGACGGCTTTTAGAGATTTCTATGCATCGTACGAGATACCTTTGACAGTTCTTAAAAGTTCGTAAAAGCTATCTTTTGGAGAATTCGATGCGTGGCGAGGGAAGGCTTTTAGAGATTTCATTTCATGGTAGAGGAACAATGTTTGGGAGATTTCAATGCGTGGAAAGAAATGATCTTGAAGATTTCAATGCGTTGTAAGGCGTCTCGATTCGAATGCGTGGCAAAAGATGACTTTCGGAGACTTCAACACGCCGTGAAAGTCATCATGTTGAAATTTCAACGCGTGGTAAAAGCAATTTTTCGAAAATTTCAATGCGTGGTAAGAGATATTTTTTGGAGACCTTAACGGACGGTAAAAGTTATCTTTCACTGAATGCAATGTTCAATAGAAGCTATCTCTCAATGATTTCTATGCCTGACTATCTTGATCATCGGCAAGACTTATTTTCAGTGATTTAAATGCCTGGTAAATACTACCATTATATACTCTTAAGAACACGCCCGATTCTTGAAGTCTTGTTTCAAAATATCTCCTAATATCTACTCACACTTTCCTCGACTATTCCACTGCATTTAACCCTCAATACTGTAACTCCGACTTAGTCTCTCGATGGAAATTTCAAACAAGATCGATTAAATTCGTTCGTTATTCGCGTTTTTTTTAAAATTGAATTAAAATACTATGTCGTCGTTGTTGTCAATGTAAAACTATTGGAGAATACATATACATATCATGAATACAATTATCCTTCACCGAAGGATTTGCGAATAATAATACAGTTCTAATCGCTGGAATCGTAAAACGTTATCGGAAAAATCGTGACACGCTTTTTGTCTATCTTTAAATGGTTATTCATTTATGTAAAGATCATCCAATGACATATTTCAAAATAAATTTAGAATGCAGTTAGAACTGTCGACCGTTAAACGATACAGCAATAACATAAACGCGAATGTCCGTAGTCCTTCTCAAGAAGAACCAGCCCCATCTCTTGCGAAAATGGCTTTCCCGACTAGCCAACAAATTGCTCTGGAAGGGTTAACCCCTTGACTACTGCAGATTTTGATATGCATCGGCCGTATCATGCGGCAGAAATTGAGTTAGGATGTGCACCGAGATCGGCAAACTTTTGGGTGGGGATGCATTTTTGTGAAAACATATTTCGAGATGTCAAAAAAACTGAATTTCACTGCATGAACCCCTTGGCCTACGACTTATTTTACAATAACAGTGACTAGACTTTCTTTGTCCTCCACAGAACGACAAAAAGAAAAGACAAATTTGTAGCTATGATGTACACGATCAACAATTAAATAAAATGTTATTTCCGTTTACAGAAAATTAAGAAAATACCTGTTTAGAAGATACACTTCAAAATTTTGACCACAAGTCTGACTCGTTGTTGTAGGGCAAGGGGTTAAAACGAATTATTTATTTCTTTGGACCGAGTGGACAAGATATTTTCACAAGCCAAACTACAATATGTGGAGCGCCTATAGGCGCCCACAGTAGCCAAGGGGTTAATCAGCGGTGTTATCAAATTCGTTGGGAAAGATATCGTTTTGCGAAGTGAAATGCTCCGACGGAACGTGGAGCTGGGCGCGCGCGTACAATCGGGTTCGCGTTCGCGATTGCGTCGCCGGAGTCGGTCAGCTGTGCGTATCTTGACCGTAGACAGAAAACAAGGTGGACAACGGGATTCGCGTGATTGCGTAAGATCGTGCGAGCGCGTGTTCCTCGGCTTTTCAAGTTTTTGCCGGTCCTCGTCCGGTCGCGAATCACGTACCGGCAGCAGCGCACGGAATCAAACCGCCGCGCGTCGCGAACAGAAAATTCTCAGCGGCTGAAACGCGAGCCATTTAGGGCTGGCCGGCTGCGACAAATCCGTCATGGACGCCGGAGATTATCACAAATCAGTCGGCATGCCCGGAATCCCGGACTGATTTGCAACGCCATATAAAACGCCAGCGGGGAAATCGTTGTCCGTGATCGTGAAGCGGCAATCGCCGCGGGAAAGTTTGACAAATTGTCGACGGCGTTGTACAAGAACACATCGTGCCATAGTTAGGCCACGCAAAAACCGCTCGTGAAAATTCATACCGTATCCTTCCGACTTCGATCGTCTATTTCACCGGGGCACGATTTATGCATCTTCGTTGCATAATTTTATCAGCTTCGCGGGCTATCCCGACCTTCCATCCCGTTGCGATTACCGGACATTTGTACGGAATAGAAATGTTCTATCTAAATCGCGACGAACGCTCCAGCGGAGCGAAAGAAAAATATATTCTGCTTTTCGATGCGATCAATACGTTGAAAATAGTATAACAATTCTTCAAAATGTTTCTAATTAAGTTTCACCGTTTGAAATCACTCCTGCTCAGTTTTGTCACAGATGCATAAACTCTGATATCTGGTAATTCCATTTGAACAATTCTTAAAACGGAAAAAGGAAAAGACTTTACTTTCGATGGAATATATACTGTGGAACTCGTTTCCTCACAGGTTACTTCTACGCATAATCGTCAGCTAATTCTGGAACGGAATTAGCGAAAACATCGGTTTGTAGTCACAGATACGTTCACGAGAGCACGCTCGGATTATTTTCCTGATTACTCGGCGGTGTATAATTATCGGGTACTTCTCGACTCGAATTACTGTAACATCAGATCGTATTAATAGATACAATGCTAGAACTCTTCTTAGAACAGCGAGACAAGTCCGACTACCGTTCGCGTCTAATTAAGCGAGCAAAACCGCAAAATGTCGTCATTCTCGCGGCGTTAATTTCCGTCTGAACGACGCTCGGCAAAAATGAATGAAAATCTGCCGCGGATCGTTGCATTTACGTCGGGCCGAGCCATGGAGGAAAATTGCAATGGGTGTTCGGGGAATCGATTAATTTCGCGCGGACGGGGTCACAGCGCCGAACACGGTCATTTCTTCGACCCGGCGTCGGGAATGCGATTGGCACGGCGTTTGCTAAGCGCGCGCGCGTTGCGGGAACAATTTCCTCGTGGAAAGAGCGAGAGAGAGAGGAGAGAGAGACAGATTAAGAGAGAGAGAAAAGAGAGAGAGAGAGAGAGAGAGAGAGGGTGGGAGAGAGGGAGAGCTGAAAAAAAAACCCGAGCGCGCCGATAGTTTCCCGCACGTGACAGGAATTCGAGGCGCGGGCAATCGGCGCTGTCTCAAGCGAGCTGAAGCCGATTGTAAATGGTCAACGCGAGCGTTGGGCGCGGATCGGGACACGCTTCGTTCTGGGAAAACGTAAACTGCTAATGTCGATCGTCGACCAGCCGATAGCAAATTTTCGTCGGCTCCGCGATTCGAAGATTCTGCGAATCCGCGCGCGACAACGACTAAATGCTCCGGCAAACATGAGTTTCGCGGCCGACAGACGCGGATGACGTTGCGAATTAACGCGATTAGAGGGGACAACCGCCTCGAGGTTGAAATAATTTTCACCCGTGACAATCGCGATGCCCGCGGACGCGCTCGCGCCGAACAATGGGAGCCGCGTGCACGCCGAACACGCCTCGCGATTACGTAAAACGGAAAACGCGCCGATCGGATGTCGGCCTGTCCGCTTCCAATCGAGGAACGCGATCGAACGGCCCGCGCGAAATTTTAGGGAGACTTTGGGGGATCGAGATGCCTTTCGATACGTATCGGAATGTTTTCTCGCTTCGGCGGTGATCGCGACAACGAAGTTTTGATGATTTTAACTGCCGAAACAACGGCGTAAAAAATTCCACAAACTCAAAGTAATTTATTTGATGCAGCAACAATTGAAAACTTAAAATGTCTGACACATAATTATCCTTCAACCTTCTTGTAATCTCTAGATATGAACTAAATTGAGTGCAAAGAATATATTAGCGTAAAAATTTATTTTTGAACATAGACAACTAATTCTGTTACCCATATATGGGCGACATGGCAGTCAAAGTGTTAAAGGCAACACGCTGGAACGAAGATATTTAATTTTGGAAATTTGCAATAGTCGCGTGACTGGTTCACACATTGTCATTGTTGACCGGAACACGCGAAACGATGTCTACGGATTTTTATTGGTATCGTGAAAATTGCGATGCAGGAGATTCAGGTCACCAACATCCGAGAAATGGAGGGTTGTTAATTGACGCGTCTCTTTATCAACGTTCTGAACGCGAGAGACGTATATTTTAGAAAGATACAGAAATTAGTCTTTTGCTCGCTCGCTACTAATTTTCGTCTTCCCACGCACGTAAATGCTCGGCAACGTCATGATTATGCAAAGAATATAAAGAAGAAGAAAGGACCTGTTCGATTTCTTACACATTTTCGATAATTTAACACGTTAAATGCGGAGTCATTTTGCTTAGATTTCGTGTTACATTTTATTTACCTTTAAACGGAAATAATGCAACTGTGCATAAGCAGAAAACTCGCTTAGCCTATTTCTGCTTTTCTGTTTCAATCGAATCTATTGAAATATTTCTTAATATTATATGAATTATCTATAACATATTAATTTGTAAATTTGATACCGTCAGTCCCCAGGGACTGACATAACATTCAACGTGTTAACAATTTATTTATATTTTGTTTCGTTACAAATAGAATTTTTAATCGGCATATAATCGACGTTTTCAACCAGTTAACTGTGACAACCTCTTTTCAGAGCATGCATCTGCATTTGTAAGTCGGTAAAATCAAGCGAAACAGTTTTAACCAGTGCATACAGGGATGCACGAATCCATCTCAAAATATTAATACTTTTCATTTGTTCATTTTATTTCGTCCTCACCTCAAAAGTATTCCAAACACATTGAAATTTACGAATATATTTTAACTTTTGCTATAATTTCAATAAACGATCACGAAGACGCAAGAACGTTCGCTGTAAGCTTATAATCGTCGATATAATCGATTTGTTGTTGTTGTTAGTCGCATTTGTACTATTTCGTGAGTATAATAATTTTCTGGAAAATACGGCGAGCACCCTGTATATTCTGGTTTGTGAACCTGCACCGTAATCGTGACGCCAGTGTACTCGTTTATGGCCTGAAACAGTTGCAGGATACAGGGCACTTTTAGTGTTAAGTATATTGCCTGGTAAAATGAATTTAAGCACTGGTGCCTTGGCTGTGAGTAATGATACTTCTGCCACGCGTTGAAATCTCCGGGGCGATACTACTTCCAGGCATTGAAATCGCCAGCGCTAGACTATTAACTCGCGGCTAACATTTCAATTTTTCCATTTCGAAATTGATGATTCTGAACCAGTTATTTATCTCAACTTGTATCTAATTTGTGCCGCTAATTGTCTGTCTTTCAAAAATCGTTACATAAAAGCGTCCTCGCCGTATTCTCGCATCGTTTCCATGCATCGGTGCTAATTCCCGAAGAAGAAAAGAAAGACGGTTTTAATTAAAAACTTGCAACCGAGTGGGCTCGTCTTCGTTGCCTGCCTTCGAAACAGTCGTTTCTTACGTAAAAACGTTTCCACGTTCCTGCGGTTGTCTCTTTGCCTCGTCCTCTCTTCGAACTCGGAAGTATCGGGTTTATATTGCCTCTTTCACGAGCGTCTTCGCGGATGCTATTAATATATTACCTCTTTCATCGGGAGGATGTACGATTCTTCTATTGTCTCTTTAAAAATAGCGAACGGAACGGGGTCCCCGGTTCCATGCCGTTTCCACACAATCAGCCGAGACACCTGCGAGACCAGTGCCCTCGCTGTCGCACCCACGTAACGACCGCTCGCTCTTTCTCTTTCTGGCCTCGCCGTCGGTATCCATCCGTTTTCGTTTATTCTCGCCTGTGGCCTCCTTCTATCTCTCGGAACGGTCTTCCTCGTATCCTCGTCCTTTTCATTTACCTCTCGCGTCCTTGTTCCGCGGTGCCTCTTACTTGCTCGCGTATCAAGAATCTATATTAAGGACGTGGGAATGTGAAATGACCTGTCCAGCTAGACTGTAGAAGCCCGCGGTACGGTCTCGGGAGAGCAACATTGTGTGTCAAACCCGTCTGTTGCGCGCCGCGCAGCTGACTTTGAGCTAATTATTCTTTCATCCTGATTCAATCAGCTATCTCCGCGAGAAACGCGCCGATTCATTTTTACCCGGCCAAATGTATTTCTGAAGAGGCGCGACAATGATTTCTCGTCTCAATTATTGTCGAATTTCTATCAGACGAAACTTGATCGTTTCGTGATTTTATTTAATTAAACCGTAACAGTTGCGACGAGCGCTCCCGTCATGGAGAAATCGCAGTATTTTCTGTCATATCGCGTACGCTCGTGGTGCGTGAAATTTAGTTACCATTTAACACTTTAACTGCCAGAACAACAACCTCAAAAATTCCACAAAATCAATGTAATTTATTTGATGAAATAACAATTGAAAATTTAAAATGTACGATACATAGTTATCCTTCAACCTTCTTGTAGTCTCCAGATATAAACTAAATTGAATGCAAAGAATATATTAGCGTACAAATTTATTTTTAAACATGGACAAATAATTCTGTCACCCATATATGGGTGACATGGCAGTCAAAGTGTTAATAATATTGATCAGTTCTATCAATGTAAAAGATTAAACTTGTCTGAACTACGCAAAATTCACTCGGCATTCAACGTGTTAAAGGTACTCAAATAAACAATTTCTTTTAGCATTGTAAGACAGATAAAAATCAATTTACCATCCACCTTCGTGCTCTTGCTTCGAGAATAACGATGACGATAACAATTCATCGATTGCTTTGATAGGCAAATAGATGTTCATTTTACCTACAGAGAACGATTTCCCAGAAAAATACTTGGTATTTCCAATTTTAGTTCTCGATGAGCGTACGAAGATCATCCGATCACGAGATTGCGGATATTTGTATAATTGCCTACGATTCTTGCCACGTGCGACGGACCAGAAAAAAGAGCTTAACAATATTCCAAACAGCAACAATAATCTTTAAGATCGTATTTCCGAAGGTGATCGATTGCCCCGCGATAAAACCCGTAATTTCCACTAAAGATTTTAATAAGAAAATCTCGAATGGCAAACGTTTCGAAATCAATTAACGAGCCGGCGGCGAACCGAATGCAAATTCAGCTGATCGAGGATCAGCGATTCGCTGGGAAAGCCCAGAGTGCAGCGTGCGCGGTGCAGTTGTTGCACCGGGGCCCCGGAGAACCGGTCGTGGATGCGTCAACAGCCGTTGCACACCAATTTCCCGGACGGTGGTCCGCGAAGCGCGTGACTAGGACGCGCGTCGGCGCGTCGTGACCCTGATACGCGCGCGATTCAGGCTCGCCGATGTGCGCGGAACGCGCGTCATCATCCTCGTTCCAGCGAATCCGCTGGCTGGCTGGCTGGCTCGCTCGCGTTTCCTTCCTACCCGTGACTTTCCCATCGGGGATGACTCGGCGATGCTCGGAGATCTGAATTCCGTGTCCTGGCACAACGTGGTACCAGCTGCTCCGCTCACGGTAATAATCGGTCACGCCGGTTTTCGTGACGCGTTCCCGGGAAATCGTTTTTCCCGTGTGCGCCGCGGTGCCGCCGCGGTGCTGCGACCGCGCCGTTTCGCGCGTGTTTCGCCGCGCGTTTCGCCGCGCGTTTCGACGAGAGGACGAACGAACGCGAGTCGTTAACGAGCCGTTCCACGTAATGACTTATCTAGATCTTGCGGACTATTTCTAGGCTGTCGGTGGCGGCCACCGCGCGAGACCAGCACGTTCCAGTCTCGCGATTTTACACCGCTTTTCTCGATGCTGTGGCGCCGCGCATGACTGGCGACCAGGTATGATCGATATTCACCCGATCCACTAGGAACGCCGACGGCAGTTCCTTTTTCCGCGTGGTACCTTTTCCTTCGGATATCGAGACCGAGAGCGGCGGTCGTTCGGCCTCTAGCCGGGGGGGTCAGTGCCCTTTCGAAATGGAAAGTGAACCGGCGGAAAGATGATTTCTGCGATCCGTTCGCCGCGAACCGGAGAACATTTGGCCGCGATCCAAGGGAACTGAAACGGGATCGCTGAAAACCCGACACGGTGACGTCACCGCGATGCGAAGACCTTGGCTGACGCGCGGCCTGCATGCCGAACAAGAGAACCGAGCCACTCTCGTTTTCGTTTCGGATTTTTAACCGCGGTACGTGTGCTGCGTTTGTAGATCGCTGCCTCTCGCTCGATTCTCCGTCTAGGCTCGATCGCAGACTCGGAGAACTTTCCGATGCCGATCTTTAAGCGATGCAGCAACCGCTGGCATCGCGAGAAGAACACGCGTATAGTTCACCGGTGGTCCATCTAGGCTTCGCGTTTTAGTGCCGTGTCATTCGAGTTCGCGCGGTTTAACGCACTTTTATGACGCGGGATGCTTCCCATGTTCTACGTACGCCGCCGATTGAATTGCAGATCGCGGCGGGGACAGCTCCTAACTGCGGGAACAATGAACGACGGTCATTGTATGCTGATTCCGCATCGCGATTTTGTAAGTTCGTTTCTCCGGCGCTACGTGCGGGGAAATGGTGTTTGACGCTCGGTGAAATCGATTTTCGTTTTCGCCCTCACGCGAAAACCGCCGGACTCTGTGATCGTTCGAGTCGCTTGCGAAGTCGTATGAATTGTTGATTTAGTCGTCGCGATTGCGATCTCGACGATTTCGAGGCTTGGATAACACGTTGATTTAACGCCATCTTGTCGCTGTAATACTGTACCGTGATTGTACTGCTGGTAATTTCGATGCTGGACTATAATGCCGCTTTAGAAACAAATTATTCGTAGAATCTTGTAAAATACTCTAGATGTTGTGCGACTATCATACACTTTCTAATAAGGCATGTAATTTAAAGTTTTGATAAGATTCGTCTTAGTTTCTTGAACGTCCACAATTTTCTATTAGCGAGCAGAGTGTTCCTTCGTAGAAAATAGTTTCCATTCATCATTATACTCTTTTTTTACTGACTTCCTGTGTTACGAAAGAAGAGGAAAGTCTTTAGAATAATCTCAGAATATTACTACATCAAATCTAATTGTTATTCATCTGCAATAATCTTGCACGCGTAAGAAAATGTCGGTCTGAAGAATTTTTCTGTTCATCGGCTTCGAAAAGGGTTCGAAATAATTACGTTTCTTATTGTCTTTCTGCAATACGATGAAGCAAAATATTTTTGCAACTTCTAAGCGCTTCCACATTAAATAGAATGAATATCTATCTTCAAGAATCTAGCATCTCATAAGAAAATGTTCACTTGAAGAATTCTTCTCTCGATAATTTTCGAAAAGCGTTCGAAACAATTGCGTTTCTTGCTGTCTTTCTGCATTATAAAGATGCGAGACATTTTCAGCAGCCTTTAAACGGTTCCATATTAAATACAACGAATATCTATCTGCAATAATCTGGCACCTCATAAGAAAATGTTCATTTAAAGAATTCTTTTTCCAACAATCTTTGAAAAGCGTTCGAAACAATCGCGTTTCTTGCTGTCTTTCTGCATTACAAAGATGCGAGACATTTTCAGCAGCCTGGAAACGGTTCCATATTAAATACAACGAATATCTATCTGCAATAATCTGGCACCTCATAAGAAAATGTTCATTTAAAGAATTCTTCTTCCAACAATCTTTGAAAAGCGTTCGAAACAATCGCGTTTCTTGCTGTCTTTCTGCATTACAAAGATGCGAGACATTTTCAGCAGCCTGGAAACGCTTCCACATTAAATACAACGAATATCTATCTTCGACAACTTAGCACCGTATAAGAAAATATCGATCTAAAGAATTTTCCAGCTTCAAAAAGCGTCGAGGACGGTCAAGTTTCTTCCTCTCGATCAATAGAGAGGAACGCGTAAGAAAACACGGATCTCGAGAAATTTTTCAGACGGTTAGCTTCGAGAATCGTTCGAAACGGTGAGGTCCGTCTTGAATTAGGCGTCTCGCACGGTTCTACTAATATTCTATCCAAATATTTTCGAGGAGCGAGTCCGAGCGTCACCGTCCGAGCGTCCTGATCAGGAAGTCATCGATCTTCCCGCGGCGAGACGAGCCCGTGTTTCAGTCGGCGTGCCGCAAGCTCTAGTCCTCCGCTTGCGTCTGACTGGCGCTTTATGGTCGCGGACAAGATCGTACGTCAGCGATTTTTCCGGCGGCCCGATATGGTCGCGGGGAATTTGTCTGCGCGCGAGCTATTTGCTTACATTAGTCGGTCGCGATCCGCGCCGCGGAGGAGCCGCTCAGTCTATCTCGAAGGGACACCGTACGACGAACTACGTGTTCCTTGGATCCTTCCTCGGATAGCCTAGCATGCCTGGATTGATGCGCGGCTGAGGATTCACGCTCGAAGATGCGAGCCGAACGATAGACAAGATGCACGCCCGGTGTGTACGCTGGCCGCTTCAAGTTCGAGCTGCGTTTCAACATTTTCAACGAAATTCCTGTTAAAATATATGTATTCACTTTTAGCACTCGAACGGCGACTCTGAGACACCATATTCCCACGATATTGTTTAAAAGAATTTTTAACTGTCTTAAGGGGGGAATACACTTTATAAGATGAAAATTTTCGATGCTTTTTTTTGTTTGAAATTGATTCCAGTATGTGTCTAGAATACGTGTATAATGTTACGGAGCAAAATTGTATGTATTTTGGGAGATACAGCTAGCCGAACAGGTAAGCGTCAGCTGCAAGTGGCGCAAAGCTGAAGCGAAAGGTGAATTAG
>CM052087.1:6494995-6513827 GCA_028453745.1 Agapostemon virescens
TTCGATAAAGGGCAATGTTGAAATAAAACGTTCTTGCAACAAATCTTAAATGATTCTAGACAAATCAACAAATTGTACGATTATGAATATCAGACAAGTCTCTTATCAAGACAATTATAACATTGTGCAGACAAGAACACGAAGAATATTGCAAATAAAGTCGAAGAACTTCGATAAAGGGCAATGTTGAAGTAAGATGCTCTTGTAACAAATCACGAAATTGTACAATTATGAAAATCACACAGGCAACATTTCAAGAGAATTATAACATTGTGCAGACAAGAACCTGAAGAACATTGCGAACAGTCAAAGAACCTCAATAAAGGACCACGTTGAATTAAAACGTTTTTGCAACAAATCTTGAATGATTCTGGCCAAATCACAAAATTGTACGATCATGAAAATCACACAGACGACATATCAAGAGAATTATAACATTGTGTGGACAAGAACCTGTAGAACATTGCAAATACAGTCTAAGAACCTCGATAAAGGACCACGTTGAAGTAAAACGTTCTTGCGACAAATCTTGAATGAATCTAGACAAATCAAGAAACTATACGATTATGAAAATCATACAGGTAACTTATCAAGAGAATTATAACATTGTGCAGATAAGAACCTGAAGAACATTGCAAATGCAGTAAAAAAACCCTCAATAAAATGCAACGCAGAAATAGGACACGTTTTCGCAGCAAATCTTATACGATTGAAAGCAAATCGTAAAGTTGCACGATTCGGAATACCACAAAGTTGCACGACGAAGAGGCCGAAGATCGCACAATCGCAGAATGTTACTACAGTACCACGAAGCACGACAAACTCTTGCAACAAATCTTATACGATGAAAACCAAATTAGGAAGTTCCACAACAAAGCAAATCCTGAAGTTGTACAACGAGAGGAAAGATCGGAGGGTATGCTTAATTTCCCAAAAGTGTCGACAGGCGATGCAAATGCGAGGACGTGCCGCGCAATATGCCCGGCTAAGAATATTCAACGACCGAAATGTTGGGTCGATTTCACGCGCAACTCATTACGCGGAGACGCTTGTGTTTCGCAGCGACCTGTTTTTACGCCGATTTTCGACGTATCTCCTTTGAAAACCCGCGGCCTCGTAATTCCGCATTCATAACCTCTCGAAGCACCTTTTCCCGAGAATTGGATGCGGTCTGGGTGATTCCATGAGCGGTCTGTTTCGCGAGAATTCGCCGGGTTGCGTCAGGGCTCTGTGTGTGTCTCTGGGTTTGCGCAAGTCCGATCGTTCTGAAAAGATCGGTCGCGGACGTGAGTTCGGACGTGAGCTCGGACGTCGCGACGCCGCCGCCGTCGTCGGTTGCGACGGGGAACCACCGTCTTTTGAATGCTAATCGCTGACACTCAAGGGCACCGACGCTGTGGCAAGAGGACATGATCGCTCCGGGCGTGAACTGGGCCATCTTGACCATCCTTTCGCTCCAGCTTTTGCCGGGTAACCGTGCGCTTCTATTTTCTCTTGAGCCGCTTAATCGCTGTCAGACAACTCTTATTTCACGCGGAACAACTTCAAACTAATATTCTGCATACCGTTGCTCAACGCGAATTCGCCTCCAGTGTCATTCCAACAGATTTTTCACGAATTTTGACAGAATAAATACGCCCCGCGGTCCGTTGCATTAGTTTCATTCGCGGACTTCGCGAATAATCTTCGTCGAATCTCGACTCGTCTTTCCCCGAGGCTTTCTAAAAAGGTGTCGAAAAAGATACAGCGATGTTCAAATATGTGCTCACCAGGATCCTCCCCTTCCCCTACCGATTGTCGGATACCTTCGCTCGAGGCCCGAACCCGTTGAAACGAGCCGATCGATTCTGATCTCTTTCTCGTTCTTACCGATTCCATCCGAACAAGTTTCTAGGAACTCTCGAGGTATACAATTAACGCCGACCCGGTGAATAGCGCGCGCTCTTATGGGAGAAAACTGCAGCGGCCACCGGCCCGCTCGGCCGGATTACTGGAAACGTATTATGTCCGGACATCACTGTGTTTTATTAGTTATTCGTTTCTCTTTTCGTTAGATCGATCTTTTTAGCAAGTATAATGTTATGGAGAGAAAACAACCCTTTTGCACTCGAAGCAATTTTAATTTTCATTCAGTGAATATATTTTTTCGTTTACGCTTGAGTTTTTAAAAATGTATTAATTTCAAATCGATTTAAATAATGTTCTAGCAATTTTTACCGATCGTCCCGAGTCACAATGCGAGTGCAAAGGGGTGCTTTGAAAATGAAAGTTTGTTGTGCTTGGAGAATATATAATTTTTCCGTGAATATACTTCTATTTGTATTTTATTAAGGAACACGCTGCATTTCATGGAATATTACAACTGTGAGAACTATCACATGTCGAAACAAACGCTCCAGAATTGTTAGCGATTAGTTTGCGGATCTTTAAAGCCAGGAATACCGTATTCGAAAGATTTTCTCCGGCTAAAATCAGCCAGCAACGGCATTAGAGATTGTTAAGGAGAATGTTTTATTACATTTCTAGTTGCACGATCCGCGGTCTATTAATAAAACCGACGTTGGTCTATTAACGATACCAAGGTGCTCTTTCTTGCTAACCTCTACGGTACGACCGTGCGTTCGCGATACGCGAGGAAAAAATTTTATATCGATCGGTCTTCGCGAAACGAAGGGTAATTTTAATTACACAAATGGTATTTAATACCACCGTGTCTTTGGAAGTTTCATTTTGTCGTTCTAATTCACTCGAGATTCTACAGTTAATCATGATCTTCGCGAACGCTGAACATTAAGAGGGATTAAATGATATTAACACGTTGAACGGCATGGCGGTGGTCATCAGCGCCATTTTACTACTCGACAATGATTATCATAAATTTAATAGCATTCAACAGCCGTTCATTACCGTCAAAATTAAGTGGATTTATACTAGAACTACCGAACAATAAATCCAACGATATAAATTACTTTGCGATATAAGAAGACTGCATCTATTCAAACTTCATTCAATTTTTATTGCAACATGTGGTTCATTAAAGAAGTACAACGGAAAATTACTAATGAAAACATTTGTATAACTTCAGTAATTGGAAAAGAAATAAGTAAGGACCATTTCGACTAGTCTAGCAGTTCTACTGCTTAAATAAAAGGTGGGAACTTTATTATTCAATAACTAACAATTTATTACCGTCAAGCATTTTGCATGCTTCGAACAAGTTTCATTGGCTTCATTTATAGTAACGATCAGCGTTATTGAACAAAATTGTTAGTTACTAGAAACTAAAGTTTTCACCTCGTACAATAATCTGGTTAATTTTGGCAGTACTGTGTTAATGTTCAATGCTGTTAATTTATTGATAACCGCTTTTAAACGATGTAACGGTGCCGGTCACCGGTGACCCCCGTGGCATTCAACGTGTTCAGAAGAATTATAATTTAGCTATCAAAAACTTCATTCCAATGTTTTCTGCCGTACAGAGAAACTGCCCCGCACAAAATTCAACCGTGCCTAAGAGGTTAAGGGTTAATTTTCTTTATTATGGCACAGTATTTTTAAGCAAATATTTATGAAGTCTTTTTGTACGATGTTTAGGTTCTTAAATCTAATTCAAATTTCACAAACGGTATCTCTCGAAGAAGATGGGACTGTTGTAAGACTTCCGGTTGTCGTGACGAATATAGAACCGTTGCAATGATCTTCTAGCTCCGTCGATTTTATTGTATATCACCTGTTTCTAAGTAAATACTTCCAACATATTACAATGTCTAGATTCTTAATTATAATTTAAGGTCTGTAAACGTTCTTTTATAGAGAACGAAACTTCGCAAGGATAATCACAAGTCTTCGATAAAGATTGACTTTTATTCCATCGAAATGCCACTAGAAGTTGTCAAACAGTTTCTCAAAACAATTTTCATATCGTTAGATTCACACGTATTCGATAAATTGTTCAAAATTCATGCGAGGGTATAGAACAACAGGTTTGTTCAATTGTAATCAATATTTAAGCATCGAAGTAGATGTAGCAACATAAGATGCAGTAACATTTTTAGCGACGGAGATGTTACAATATCTGTAATTACAAAGAAAATGGCGTGGCAATGGGTTAAATTATCTTCTCGCGCTCGGAGCTATTTTAACCTACTTGAAGTTCGACCACCGATTCCGTGGTGGCATTAAACATTGTCTCATTATTATTGACAATTATTTTCTCGTTGTTAGAGTTGTAAATACGAGTAATAGTAACGGACGCTTGAATATAATGATAATAAATCATGTACAATGAAAAGACGACTACGAAAAGCCATCGATCGTATCAAGTAACCTTTTATTTTTTGAAAACGGTTAAAAAAATGATGAAACATTTAACCCTTGGCACTCGAATGGCGCCTCTATGGCGCCACTAAAAATTGCCATACTTTTATTGAAACAACTTTTTCGTCGCTGGATTTGCAGTTAAAAAATCGATAAAACTTTTAACGTTCTAAATACGAGTAACAGTAATTAATTTCATATGTACAAACGTAAATAAACCATGTACAACGAAGCTATTATAGGTAAAAATATTGTTTCGATTTTGGTATGGAATTGCTTCGAGTGCAAAGGGTTAACATCGCAAGCGACATACCACAACAAACCAGCGATTCCGTGGTGGCATTAAACATTGTCTTTTCTCGTTATTAGAGTTGTAAATACGAGTAATAGTAACGGACGCTTGAATATAATAATAATAAATCATGTACAATGAAAAGACGACTACGAAAAGCCATCGATCGTATCAAGTAACTTTTTATTTTTGGAAACGGTTAAAAAGAATTATGATATCGTTAGCCGAAGTTTATTATATCGGTAGTCCCTGTTCAGTGACTAAAAATTGTTTTCAGGAACGATCGCTTCCATGGACGAATCAAATGAAAGTCCGAGCAAGGAAAAATCGCATCGAACGCGTTAAACTTGTCCGATTTCACTTAGCGGAAATTAACTGCGGTATAAAAACCGTCAGAAGTCGATCGGACAGTTTAATGTTGCCGACAGCGATCGGAGGTTCCGGTAACGGGATTCCAGGTGGTTCGCGAGGGCGCGACCGACCCTAATTCGAAAAACCGCAGTAAATTATGTTAGCGCGTTAAATTATGTCACGGGTGGTACGTTTTCGCCGGTGGATCCGTCCAGGAGAGGAGAGCGCGAACTCGCTCGGGCCGGAGCGGGTCGGTTCGGGCCGCGGCATCGGGATCGATAGATCGCGATTTATTGGCTCGTAAAACGGAGCGTAAAGCGGACGTCGCGGTGCCGTGATTTGGCCCACATACGAGCAAGGTGCTTGCCGTCGCGCGTTTCCGCGCTGGGCACCCTGCCCGCTCGTAAATCGCAGCTTTATACGAGCGACGCATTGTGGTCCGCGGTTTCCTCCCCTCTGTCACGTTTTACGCTCCTCCAGGCTAGACATCGACCAGGCTCGACCTTACCATGGCAAATGTTCCATGGGAAGCGTCGCCGAGGAATTTGTCCGATGTTTTTATTCGACTCTCGTAACCTGCACTCTTTTCTGCTCTTGCGAAATCGAGACCAAGCTGCTCGAGACGCAAAGCGTTTCGATACTGCTATATGCAAATCGCCGTGGAACTTCGTGTCCGATTTGAAAATTAAACACGCGTTGCATAATGTTACATCTCAAAGTAACAGGTTTACCAATCAATTATAACCAACGTCTGGAATTGTCTGCCAACCTTTCGCAAACTTGTGAATTTAATTTCGGCGAGAAAAGAGAGTGATGTTTCTTCGAAGCAGATCTTTAGAAAGCAAAATCTTTGCAATCTTCGGACATCGTCGCGCAAACGTCTACGAAGCAAAACGTATTTTCATAGAGAAAGTTCACAGTGGACACGGATGAATTTCTTCAGAGATTTCAGTAAATAGAATTTTCATTCTCAGCGTTCGTGGATTAACCGTTTCAGTCCCAAACAGCGCGATCCCGCTGTTGAGATTTTGTGTTGAGAAAACATAGCAGATTTGGTGCGCGTTACCGATTGTATTCTTTTACAATTTACGATTATTTACAATAGGTAAAATAGTACTATAATAATGCAATAACATATTGCAACAAAGCGCTATCGCGCCGCTTGGTATTTCTCGACACAAAATAAAACAAGCACCATCGCGCTGCTGAAGACTTTTCGCACTCATTTAGAGAAAGCGCGATTGCGCTGTTTGGGATTCTTGAACAGTGTATTTTCAATACCCCCTGGGACTCAAACGGTTAATAAATTCTTCACCAGTCTATAAGCCCAGCAAAACCAAATCTTCGACGCGAACGATAAAAATCGTTCTCCGGTTATCAGAGTAAATAAGTGCAGAGAAAACGCGAATGCGGAATGATTCAGCGGAAACACGTAGGAGCGCGAACGATGCCTAAAATTTAGGACGCCGTGTAGATTCGCAGGCACGCGAGGCCGATGGAGGATTTATTCGCGAGCGTGCGGGAAGAGCAAAGCAGGGAATGGAAGGCACGATTCTGAAAACCGCCGAACATTTCGCGCTCGCCTAGTTCCCAGTTCAGGCAGGGGCAATCGTCAGGAAATATCTCAGCGGTGTCGGCACCGAAATGCCGGCGGAAGATGCACGGCCGGTGCATCGGTGCAGCCGCGGCGACCTCTCGAACCTGCCGGCTCGCGGCGAAGTCGAACGCAGGTGACACGGAAACTCGGTGCTCGCTCTTTGCCCGCTTACGTTTACGCTCGCAGGATCGAGTACTTAGGCTTTTAGCCGTGGCGCGCTCGCCTCGAACATCGCCGTAAACTCGATTATAGAGGCAATCTCCGCGCGATATCTCCGCGGCTGGCCGGCCGGCACAATTAGCTCTCTCATAAAGCCGACGTTAGGCAGGCAATAAGGTGGCGCGTGTTAACACACGCGGAGAATCCGAGAGCGATTCCAGCGGCGCGCTCTTCCGCCTCCTCCTTCTCCTCTCCTCCTCGTCCTCGTCCACCTCCGCCTCCATCGACTTTGCTCTTTTCCGCGGCTTCCTTTTCTACGCTCGGCCGCAATCCGCAGGCGATTCGGTTGGCAACTTCGTCGGCGCGACTCGCTCCTTAACTGCCGCGATTACGTTGCCTAATTGCCGGCCATTTAAATACCGCCGCTGCAAATAGATCCTCGCGATAAACGGAGACTGCGATCCACCGTGCCGGATGTCGCGGAACGAACCGACGGCCGTGCGTCGAACTTGTTGTTCCCTTTCGAAAAACGCTTCGCCAGTTTTCGCGCGGCATGTCGGGAAAATAAACGGCGACGGCCGGACATTTTTCCAACGAAACCGACGACCGTTTTCGGACCGAACGCGCGGTCGCTTTAAAAGGATAATATTCAACCCCTTCTTTAGGATTCTTTGCGCTGCCTTGTCGCGCGTCGTCGCTACCGCGGTACAAACGGAGAACGGATTCTATATTTATCGAAGATGTACGGTTCTTGTAATGGTCCGGTAATGGTAAAAGAAAAGTCGCATTCCTGTTTCACCCGACAACGTTCTTCGATAGTTTATTGTAACTTTGATGTACTGAACGGAACGTAACGATTCGTTTTACATCTTTTTTTTTTTTCCTATTTGGCCGGTGCTGAAGTTATTAGGCGACTTCGGCAAATAATTATCAAACAAATTTATTCTACGAGAAAAACCGCGTCCAATAAAATCCGCTCTTGCAACTTTAATGAGGAATTGTTAAAGAGTTGATTTAAACTCTGTCTGTACTTCGGTAATTGGAAACTGTGACGCGTAATTTAATCCGAGAAAAATCAAGATATTTAATGAAATTCTAAAATTAGAAATATTGTTTGTGAATTTGAATATCGATCCGAAACCGTAGACTTTGCTTGACAAATGGAAACGCGTTAAACGCTGTAGAAATTTGCACTGAGTTTAACACGTTCGTTTGCTGCATCGGTCTCTGCTCGATTTATAAAGACGTTTTTGCAAAACTCTTCGCCGTCTCGTTGCACGCGACAATGTATACATAAAAGATAGCAGATCGAACTCGTAACGAAGTCGTTAAGGAAACGTAAATTCTGCTACGGTGATTTGAATGCGCGATAGACAGGCAATATCGGAGAACAATTCCAGAATTGCAACATATTCGAGAAGCCAGTTGAGAATTTCGTATCCTGGACTAATAATGTGTCTACGTTCCACGCAACGAGATCAGGAAAGCGCCATTATCGCGAGTCCGGTGATTTCAGATCGCGATAGACAGCCATTGCTAGCCAAGAATTCCGAGCTTCCAGCACGTTTAAGAAACTGAACAGGAATACCAAATTCCAGACTAATAACGAGGAAACGTTTCGCGCAATCGAATCAGAGAAATAGAATAATCCTCAACGATTATTCCAATTCGCTGCGATGGCTTTATCGGGCCAACGGTTTCGATTTAACAAATTGAAATTCTCCTGTTCGGTGACTTTAACGCGTGGCAATCGGTGTACTCGAGTGAGAGTTCGGAAACGTTTCACGCTGCAAGATCGGCGAAGTATCGCGTATCTGAAAATAATTATTGTTCAATGCTTCACTAAACATCTGTATTTTACTTCTTAGTCCATCGATAGCATTGTTATTAAGTCGGTTTTGGTTTTTATTCGTTTACAAGAAAAATTAATACGAAAATACGTTATTCTCAATTCGGTAAAACTCTGTAGCTCTTTCATCTTGTTATTCGTGCAGACAATTTTTATCTCACGGATGAGCAGTCTAATTGTAAAAATAGATGTCAGAGCAAAATGGCAGACGGCGCTAATGCATTATTAATTTTTTTATTTTCAACAACTAGGTTATATAAAATAGAACTTAATACTGGAACTACTGAACAATAAAGTCAACGATATACATTGCTTTCAAATTGCAAACTTCATTAAATTTTTATCGTAACATGTGGTTCATTAACACTTTAACTGCCGAACTGACAACGTCAAAAATTCCACAAAAGCAAAATAACTTACTTCAGAAATCAACAATGTAAAATTCGAAATGTATGACAAATGGTCACTTTTAACCTTCTTGTATTCTCCAGATATCAACTAAATTGAGTGGAACGAATATATTAACCCCTTGACCTACGATTTATTTTCTGATAACAGTGAAAAAAGAGAAAAGACAAATTTGTAGTTACTGCATGCCCTAACTATTCTCCAATGACCGTATATTATCAACAATTAAATAAAATGTTATTTTCGTTTAAAGAAAATTAAGGAAATACATGTTTAGAAGATTCAGTTCGAAATCTTGATCACGAGTCTGGCTTGTTATTGTAGGGCAAGGGGTTAATGTAAAAATATACTTTTAAACATGGACAAATAATTCTGTCAACCATATGTGGGTGATATGGCAGTTAAAGTGTTAAAGAAGTACATCAGAATGTTACTAATGAAAACATTTTTATAACTTCAGTAATTGCGAAAGAAATAAGTATTGACCGGTTGATTTGAGTGGTTTGGTAGTTCTAGCGTTAATACAGAAAATTCATAATTCGTTTATGCTATGGTACTTGGTATTTTGTAAAAAAGAGTACAGTTTCGATTCTGGCAAGTTGATACACTGCTTGAGCAAATAAATTGAATCTAAAACAGTTCTTGTGGAAATAAGAATACTTTCAGTGGATTAACCTGCAGGTAGTTAGTTTAGTCTAGATTGGAACGCCAATGCAAACAATCAAGTGGCAACGATGCTCGGATTGATCTGCTGCGTACAGACAGTTCGTTCTTCGACGCGTTCACAGAGCCAAAGCTTTGGGAATTTATGCAAACCAAACAATCATAGAATCCGCAAGAAAACTCTGCGATGTTAACCCTTAGCACTCCAATGGCTCCTCTACGGAGACACTAAAAATTGTCAGACTATTATTTAAAATAATTGTTACATTACAACGTTTGTATTTAAGAAGTTAGTAAAAATTGAACTGATATGTACGAAAACGAAAATGAACCTTGTACAATGGAATTCTTCGGGGACCAAAATTGCCTCGAATTAGAAATTAAAATTGCTTGGAGTGTAAAGAGTTAAACAAAAATACCGTTCGGACGACGAATATCGTGAAATGGGAAGGACACAGTTTCTACGATTCACTGACTCTGCTACATACGATAATCTCTTAAAGTACGGTGGATATAGTTGATAGAACTCATTGCACGGCTTCGAGAATTTATACGAACCAAGCAATCATAGAATTTCAACGTGTTAAAACTGTCCTTTCGAATAATCGTCCGCAAAAGAAATCTCGCTTTCGCGGTAGATGCTTTGAAAATCGCGGATTCGGACTGGTGGCTGCCGATGTAAAATTGAACGACGGTAGCACGGGCGAGAGTCTCCGGACGAGACGATAACGAAAAGGCTGGACGTCGGAGACGCGTCGTCACCGGCAATTCATTTACGTCCGTCCGCGAGGCCACCGGCGGTTTCGCAAACCGCTTCGCAGCCGTCGACGACACAATTGCAATGGGTTCGCCGCGGTTCGTCGAAAGTCGCCGGCGTTCCAGGTTTTGCGTAACCGCGCCGTTGCCTCTCGCGTGTGTTGCTCGCGGAATCGTTACGATTTGCGACGAGTTCGCCAGCGTAACGAAAGGAGACCGATTCCATGCCGTGCGGTGCTCTCGCGATCTCGCGAGCTCGCGGCTGCTCGCCTCGCCGCGCGGCGCGGTGGCTCGTATAAAATACGGGACGTGACAGTTCTGTCTAAGGGACTCCGCAGTCGATATATTCTGCCGCGAGTCGGACTGGACACTCCCAGCGAAGCCAATAAAGCGCCGCAGCAAAAAACGAACCGGTCGACTAATCTGTCGATCGTGACGGGAAACGGTAATCGACGCTCGCGAAATCGTCCGGCCGTTTGTGGAAATCGGCCTAAACGGTTTCTCTAAAACGGTCTTCGTGCGTCTGTCTGTCCCCGTTCCTCTCTTTCTCTCTCTCTCGTTCTCTTTCTCCCCGTTCTTTCGCCGTGATCCCGTGGCATTGTGCGTCTCGCGAGCGCGCCTCTATCCAGATCGACCGAACAAGTGTTCTCGTTGCACGGACGCGTGCCTCGCAGCGTTGCATAAAATGCTCCGGTAATCTACATCGATATTCCGCGGCTTCCCACTTCTGACGTAACCATCGACGAGAGCCTGCACCGCTGCCATCGCAAAATGGCCGATCACATTCCTGCTTCGATCGTCTTCGCGGAAGTTCCACTCGGCTCGACCAAACTGCTCGGCAGACCTTTTAGATTTCCGTCGACGCGCAATCGCGCTCGCAGCCTCGAAAACTTTAACCCTTAACGCTCCGACTTTTAATTGTGGTTATCGACCGGCAACTTATTCTCATCATACTTCGACTTGCAAAATTTTAAGTGTCAGATTTTAAATACTACAATGGCGTGTAAATAATAATATTCAAAACAATTTTTATTCGTCTTAGAAGTGATATAATATTCATTATAATATTTATATTAATTATAATTGAGTAATCTGTGGAATTTCTTAAAACAATCTTTGGTATGTAAACCGGGTTTGCGTTTGCAGCTTTCACAGTAGTAAACTGTTTGTCTTTTTATCGCACTTTTTCCTTTTGTTTAATTTAACAATTACCAATTACGACCCAACGATGTATTCAAAATAAAGCGCCACACATCGGTGATGCCTGGGAAGCACACATGCAGCGTTAAGGGTTAATCGTTCAACGTGGCATCGCGAACCTCCATTTTTTAGAATTGCTGGTTCAATCGTTCCTTTCGTGTTTCAATGGTGGATCGATCTTAATCGTTGCTTTTACATTTTATAAACGAGCAATCTCGTTTCTAATGTCTTTTGAACAGGTTTGTGTCAAGTACGAATCGGTGTAACAAAATTCGAGAAACATTATAATGTTTTTGCTTCGATCTACGAAGAGTATCGAGATCACCTACAGGCCAGAAGATGCTGATTTTATGCAAAGATGTATCCGGACGGTATGTGTGAAAACTCAGGAACGAAATCAAGAACTGCATCGCCTTTTACGACCGTCCACGGTGAAAAAACTAACGGAACAGCGTATCGCGTATCCATTAAAGAACGAATCCTCGCGGAACCAGCACAATTATCACGTGCATTATTTCTCCCCGCGCTTTCCAGCGCCTCGTTCGACCAGAAAATCGGCGCCTTATCGGAGGAAACAGCGTTAGCAGCTGCTATCGCGAACAAAGCCAATTGTTTCTAAAGCGAACGTGTACCAACTTTTCCGGCACGTGCGCTCCAGCACTTCCGACAAGCACGGAGCTGCACTTCTAGCTCCTGATGCAACGGCACCGGACCGGAAAACCCGACACTTCCATCGGGGCTAAGTGCCTTTTCAGATTCTCCCGCAGGAAGTAGCCCGGATTCCAGGCTGAGGTTGTTCGTTCGCGAAACGGATCGACGAGACCGGGTCGAGAGGCGCGAAAATCGAGAGACCCGGGTGCTTTCTTTCCTCACCGACGTGTCCCCGATCCGTTTGACATCATTGCCGAGCGATGAATAACTCGCTCTGTGAATCATGCTGGTCCCCGAAAAATGTTCGCGATGTCGGTCGCGCATAATCGCCTCGCGGAAGACAATGGTCCTCGAGACGGTACCATTTGCATCGCAACGCGCCGCGAATCCACGAAATCCTCGCTTCTCCTCCCCTCCCCCTACCCTTGCTCCTTTTAAGACCAGTTCGCATAACGAGCGCGTCGAGCCTTGCAAATTGGTGCAACGGAGAAGGGGGCAGCAGCTCGGGTCACGTTAATATTCATACGTCAGGCGCAGCAGGATCCAACGCTGGATCTCTTCGATCGGCCTTCGAGCGACCATTCCCGCCTTTTTTTCGGTCATTTTACCACCTAGCGGCCGGTGGAATCCAAACGCTGCTAGAAGAAGAATCGTAAAAGAGGGTGGAGGCCTGGATTCCTACATCCTAGTGTTAGACTTCTATTTTTGGAGCCCGGGAACTAGTTTGCAAAAAGAGCCTGCGCGACCGGCTGCGCCCGAAATGTTGATTAAACGCCGAGCCGCTTCTTCTCGACGGCTCGATATGCTCGCTGCAACGCAAATGCATCGAATTCGTTTCAACGCCGAACCCATCGAGCACGAAAGAAGCGACCGACCGTGCGCCATTTTGTGAAAATCCTAAAATTCAGTTTATCGTGTTGCTAATTTTGTCGCGAGCGTACATTTATCGAAGATCGTTTCATGCGAAACAGTTTTTCTAATTTTAACAATTCTAAAACGAACAATTCAATCTTTTGACTCGAACCGACAGGTTTAGCGTTAACCCCTTGCCCTACGATTTATTTTGTGGTAACAGTAACTAGATGTTCTTCGTCCTCCAAAGAACAACAAAAAGAAAAGGAACTTTTGTAGCTACCGCGAACGTAGCAATTCTCCAATGACTATATACGAGCAATAATTAGATAAAATTTTATTTCGATTTATAGAAAATTAAGCACATACATATGGAAAAGATTCTGTTCGAAATCTTCATCACGAGTCTGACTCGTTATTGTAGGGCAAGGAGTTAATGGAATCGACCACAGAAGGCGCGTAGTGTGCGACATCTTCTCAAGCTGATGTGCGTTCATTTTTGATGAGTTCAAAACTTTGGTTATTTGATGATCAAGAATTTACGATGAACTGCGATTATTTGCTTTTAACGGTGGCATCTTGACGCGTAGTCGTACATGCTGAATAGTAAAACGATGCACAGATTAAACTTCAATTTCACTTGTGTGTGAGACTTTTTCAGAGTGCATCGATTCCTTGATTTTCATCCATTCGATGTACGATCGCGATGGAACAATTTGATTGTCATGTTTAAAATATGTGTCATTATAATAATTAATTTACCGTTTTCGTGATACGACGAAGATCGAATTTTTCAATGGCGCGTCGGCGGGTCGGCTGCAGGGCGTAAAGTGAGACTTCACGATTCCGGCTTTTCAACGGAAAACAGCGTTTAGCATTTCGCGAATTCCCGGGATTGTCAATCGAGTCGAGATTGAAGACAGGTTTCCGAGGAACGCGGTGTCGTCAGAAATGGAATGAGGCTCGAACGACAAAGGGGGGCAGGAAGGATAGGGGTGGGAGGAGAAGGAGGAGGTCAGAGCTGGATGGCTCCTCCTCAATGTTACGCGGGGAATTCAAGGCAGTCGTTAGTATGCTAATGAGTGTCCCCGGCCTCTCGGGCCCGCTCCCGTAATGCACGGGGCCCGTTGAATTATTTCGAATATTTCCCGAACGTCTCCTGCGCGCCGGACCATCTTCGAACGGCGTGGCGCGCCGTGAGAATGGAGTCTCCTCCGGTCCGAGGATCGAATCGAGTCGCAGTAAAACCGAAGGAACCGCTTACACGGGATTCTTTCCGCTGGTATCATAACTCCTAGCGTTCTTCTCACTTTCCGAACACGATCCTTTTTCTACCGGGCCGATCTCTCTCGATCATCGTGGACAGAAACGCGCCCCGTTCGCCGGCCCGTCGAATTACATCATCGCACGCGGGTTTGAGCAAACGTTCTCGCGATGATTTTTAGCGGGAACGGCGAACCGTTAGCGAGATTCGAAGCGGCGAATAGCCGAGATGTTCCCGGAACCTTTTTCCCGCCCCTGATCCTGCATCGATCAAGCAGCAGCACGCCTGGCGAGCCGAACCGGTGCCAGGAGAGTAACGCAAAATTTCTCATACGAATTGAATGTTTAATTAATGATCGCGGATCGCCGCGACGCGACGGGATCGGATGAAAGACGATACGGCCGACCACGGGAATTAATATTATCATCTCCGTGGCCGTGTACACGTCGCTCCGCGGCGTAACTATGTGCTCGCGGGGCCCCGAGGGAGCCCGGTACGTTGCTCTCACGGCGTTTCGATGTTATCGCGGGATATATAACGGCGCCATCGCATCGGGCCCTGATATCGAGGAGCCGCACGAAAGTCCAGAGGTGAGAACTAAAGGCACTCGACCCGGCGACCGATCTCTCATCCCACACCGACACGCACCATCACAGATCGCCGGCGAACGCCTCAAAAATCCGTCTCGCTCTTCGGCTACTTGAACGGAACACCTTATCGGGAGGACCGCTCCAACCGGCATTAGCTCGGGGAAACGAGGGTGAACCTTATGTAATCGAGTGGTAATTAAAATGAACATTTTGTTGGCACGAAAACGGACGCGCAATAACTATTTACACGAATTTTTATCGAAGCCGGAGCAGCTCCGCGAAAAATGGTACTTTTTTAGGGAGTTTCTCTAAGCTTCTGGACACTGCAAATATATTGAAATACGTATGTATACGATACGTATTTATACCTATTTATTCACAGATTTTACAATTAGCAACTCAATTCTCGTCTGTTTCGTTCGGCGGACGGACGCTAAGTCTCTTCGATTCTCTGCCGATGTAACAGATTCGCGACAATCCCTGTCTTTTAGTATTTCCTAGGAGTAGTTTACCGTAGAGCAGGTCTATAGCACGGCGATTTAATTTTGCCAAGTCGCAGCAACAATACTCCCAATATTTTTCGTTTGTCGATAAGTCCCACGAATGTTTAGATGGTTCAAGAGTTGCAAGCTTAACCAGTTACCTGTGTTTGACGAGTATACTCGTCATGGAGAATTGGCAGTATTTTGTGTCGTGACGAGTATACTCGTCATACGTAAAATTTAGTTATCATTGTATTAAAATGTATTCGTAAATTTCAATATGTCTAGAATATTTGGAGGGCAAGATAAAATAAAACGAACAAATAAAAAGTATAAATAATTTCAAGATGGATTTATACATCTCCGTATACTCTGGATGGAGAGCTGTTTCTCTTGATTTTCGCGACACACATAGGTGTGCGCTTTGAAAAGAGGTCGCCACAGTTAACTGGTTAAAATGTCCACGTTATATTCAGTTGAGAAATGTATAAAGTATAATTTTCGGTAGATGTACTTCGAACTCGAAAAGAACTGAGATGTTCAGTAACCACCAACGAAGAACAAACGTCAGAGACCATCTGAACGATCTTCGAAACGTACGGATCGAATTCGAAAAAGTTTAGAACGCTTTCACCGGTCTGTGCGTGTAGAGAGAAACTCCGTAACAAATCATCCGGTTTAAATCGACGTTCTGTCTGCTGCGACCTTAATAAACTCATGAACACGGTCCCTTATCGGCAAGGTACTCGGAATAGTTGGGGCAACGACGGGAAAAGGCACGGGGCTGTGGAGCACGATAGAAAATCCGGTCTCGGTGGAGGATGCCTTCGAAGGCAGCACAGATATACGGACATAAATCTGTATGGCGTAGACCCGCGGCTGTATTTTCCCCGTAGCCGATCCTAGTCCACAAAGAGAGAGTCTAATTTACCTAAAACGCGTTATCTGGCGGCTCGGTCTCTCCGGGAAACCGAACGAACGAACGAACGAACCGAACGAACCGAACGAACGCACGCGGCAGAACAGAGACAGCCCCGTGGGCCCCGTTGTTGCCTTAATGAGGTCCAATTACTATCGGATGGGTCACTTAGTATGCGGTACCGATATTCCACGGTGTACCACATTAGTGGGACGAGAGACGAGAGCAAGGGTCAACACCCTTCGGCCAACTAAACGCGGCCTAACGAGACTCGGGGATCGTCCTGTCGGGCCCCGAGTTGTATACGCGTTCGCCGAGAGCTCGCGTGCGGCCCACGGAAAGCCCGCCGATTGAATATTATTTGCGTCCTTATCGATCGATCCCGCGACCGGCGAACCGACGAAGGACATCGCGATGAAAGCGCGGTCCCCGCTTTGCTGTCCCCGTGAATACCCGATCGCTGCGACGTTACGAATCGACGTCGAAGATGAAAGGACGGTTCCCCGGGGCACGCCGAAGCCTCTACGTCTTGGGAAACATTGTTCGAGCCGAGATATGGGCCATAATTTCAGATCGTAACGCTGCAAATGCCAGACTTCCCGGTCCGGGCGCCTATTCTATACTCGGACTGGCGTTTTCGATTCGCCAACTCTGCGAATTTATTTAACGAAAATTATTAGCTCGCCGCGTTAGCCGGTTTACATACACGTTCCGGGGTATCCGTAATTGTGATCTGAATTTTTATGAGGGATTTCGTACACGATTCGGAGAACCGTAGCAGATTACGCGATCTCGAAGCTGGATTTAGCTGTGCGGGAGTGTGTGTTTATTTTACGGGATCCATAAGCTTCGTGGTATTTTAGGTGTGCATTCTAGTAGGTTCAGAGTAATAAAATGAATTTTGATAAATATCTATAGATTTATAGAATTAGAACCGACGATGTGAATCCAGTCGAAAAAGAAACTGCTTAGGCTGCGAGTTTAATTGGAGAAGCCTGTAAATATTACATATGGCGTGTTTTGCATTTATATTCGAATATAGCAAGTAATATTAAATGATGTTATACCTTTGTAGAATTACAGATTAAGTACTTCTGTAAGCTGTGAAGCAGCCATTTTAAAAGGACAGCCGAATTAAATGTCTGTCAACGACCTATACACCGAAAGTGAAACTTCCGCAGATCGGGTTTCATCCAATCTTTAACAATAATTCAAAGTAAAGAAGAAACTCATCACGTTTATAAATCGTCCTTTAATGACCCTGGAATTGCAGACAGATTAAATCAGGTTTCTCCAGATTTTTAATAGCATTGCATCGGTAACGATCGCATCCGCACAGGAAGACGATCCGAGACGAATGATCCACCTGCATCTCTCAATAATGTAACGTAAAAAAGAAACGTAGAATTTTTATAAATTGCAGATGGAATCAAATCGCGTTTCTCCCAATTTTCAACTCTACAGCATCGGTAACGATGCATCCCCGCAGGAGAACAATCCCAGACAATCCATCCGTCCGCAATTATCAATAATTTGAATAAAGAAGAATCTCATAATTTTTATAAATTGTCTGTTAATAATCCCTGCATTGCAGAAAGAATTAAATCAAGTTTCTCCAGACTTTTAATTCCACAGCATCGGTAACGATCGCATCCCCGCAGGAGAACAATACAAGACAATCCATTCGTCCGCAATTATCAATAATTTGAATAAAGAAGAATCTCATAATGTTTATAAATTGTCTGTTAATAATCCCTGCATGCAGAAAGAATTAAATCAAGTTTCTCCAGACTTTTAATTCCACAGCATCGGTAACGATCGCATCCCCGCAGGAGAACAATACAAGACAATCCATCCGTCCGCAATTTTCAATAATTTGAAGTATAGAAGAATTTCATAATTTTTATAAATCGTCAATTAATGACCCCCACATGGCCGAAAGATTTAAATCAGGTTTCTCCAGATTTTTAATTCCATAGCATCGATAACGATCACATCCCCGCAGGAAAACGATCCCAGACAATCCACCCGTCCGCAATTCTCAATAATTCGATGTAAAGAATATCATCATTTTTATAAATCGTCCGTTAATGATCTCTGCATTGCAGAAAGAATTAAATCAAGGCTGATTTCCAACATACCATCGGCAACGATCGCATCCCCGCAGGAGGACGACCCCAGACAATCCATCCATCCGCAATTTTCAATAATTTGAAGTATAGAAGAATTTCATAATTTTTATAAATCGTCAATTAATGACCCCCACATGGCCGAAAGATTTAAATCAGGTTTCTCCAGATTTTTAATTCCATAGCATCGATAACGATCACATCCCCGCAGGAGAACAATACAAGACAATCCATCCGTCCGCAATTTTCAATAATTTGAAGTATAGAAGAATTTCATAATTTTTATAAATCGTCCGTTAATGACCCCTGCATAGCAGTAAGAATTAAATCAGGTTTCTCCAGATTTTTAATAC
>CM052087.1:6513837-6528123 GCA_028453745.1 Agapostemon virescens
CACAGCATCGGTAACGATCGCATCCCCGCAGGAGGACGATCTCAAACAATCCACCCGTCCGCAATTCTCAATAATTCGAAGTAAAGAATATCATCATTTTTATAAATCGTCCGTTAATGATCTCTGCATTGCAGAAAGAATTAAATCAAGGCTGATTTCCAACATACCATCGGCAACGATCGCATCCCCGCAGGAGGACGACCCCAGACAATCCAGCCGTCCGCAATTCTCAATAATTCGAAGTAAAGAATCTGATAATTTTTATAAATCGTCCGTTAATGACCTCTGCCTCGCAGATGGAACTAAATCGGGTTTCTCTCGATTTTCAACTCCATCGCATCGGCAACGAATCCATCCCTGCAGGAGGACGATCCGGAACAATCGATCCGTCTCGCTCGATTTTTCCGTCCACTTACGGATTCGCATCGGACGAACTTTTTTCTCTGCACGCTCCGCTCGTCAGTCCATCAAGCCCGGGCTTCCTCGCCTTCTTCATCGATTGTACGTGCCGGTCGTTTCTGTTCGCGATTCGCCACGGCTTATTAACCCTCACTCTTTCCTTTAAACCGGAGCAGACAACGAGGATTCGTTCCAGACCGCGTCGGTCTCTCGCGCGTGCATCGCGATCGCTCCGCGAGTTTCGGCCGGTGATTTCAACGCGTGTAGAGCGCAGCGTCGCTCGGGGAAGGGAACGAACTCGCGCGATACGCGATCTTAATTAATTCCCTGATACATGATTTACTGCGAACAAGTACGGAGACGCTTATCGTGTAGTTGACGCGTGTGCAGCAATGCGGAGCGAAATATCTTGTCAAACGCGAAAAACAATTTTCTTGTCGAACAAGCGCCGTACGCGGAAAATGTTGCGAATCCTGATTAGGTTGTCGTTTCTGCATATGATTCTCAGGAAATGCGTTCTTCTAGGAACGATCGTTGAATATGCAACTTTCAGGCGATCTTCCTTCGCTACTTGCAACAATATTTTCTTCGTCGACGCAGCGACTAGGATTCCTTTGTCCGTATTCATTTTCCGATAGCTTCGAAGATTTATAATTCAATGTTCGTCCACGTTTATTTTAATATGTCAATATTGATAGCGATAAAATAAGATTTATTTAGTGCATAGCTAAGAGAATCTCACGCAAGATTCCAAATGCTAGATAAAAAGTGAAATGAAAATTTCGGCTGTTTAATTCGAGATTTGCCGAGACACTTATCGTCGCGTGTCTCATTTAACCGTTTGAGTGCCAAGGAGCGATTTTGCGCTTCTTCTGTGTCGCTCGAACAGAGTCAGCGCTCTAGGCTGTAAAGCCAATAACCGAGACATGCTCGGTTTCCGTCGATACGCGACTTTACGGTTACCATTCCATTTTAGGAAAAATTTAAAGAATGAGACAGCTGGTAAAAGAACGAATTTTAATTTCAGTCGAACATTTGAATGCAAATATCATTCAAATGTACAAATGTGCCGTTTATTTTGAACGTGGCGTTAGTCTATTTTAAAAAAAATCGAGTCAGATGCCATAATAGTTACATTTTTACAAGAACTTTTCATTCTGAAGCAACTTGTTACTAATATATTTAAAATCGTTAAGATTTTGTAACACGAAAATTTGCTGGTTGATGAAGCAATGAAAAAGTTTATTTTGAAAGTGGTGTAAGTCCCATTGTGAGAGTTTCAAATGGATATGGAAAATAATTATGCAATGAAATTTTATGAGATCCCAGCTTTATGTTCAATTATCAAAGTAACAGTTGAATTATCAATGTGCAATGACTTTGTTTTAAACAATGGAACAGTGCCTGTCCACAGAAAATGCGATTTTTAAAAGGCTAAAAAATACTGACGGTGAAAGAATAAATTGGTTTAAAGTATGTTGGATGAGATTTTTGAGAAGCGATTCATATAAGTTATTCTATGAAACGACAATGAACGAGGATGCACCATTCAAAACATTGGATTTACTACCGTAACGGGGAAGACCGAAAAACTTTAATAATATCCAGTTGGCATCACTATACAAAAAACCGAGACCACTCACATACCTAAAATATAAGGACTTAATGGATTTATTACATTATATACCACCTGCACACCACAGTTATTTTAAATCCTTCCCGCGTACACAAACCGGAGAAGACTGAATAATAATTAATAAAACTATATTAATTTTAATGTAAAAATTATTTAACAAAGAATGAAACTTGAATATTTTTTTGATTTTATAACATAAAAGTGTATACATTTATTTTAATTTCAAGGGAAATTTACTTTTCCTATGGACTTGTGCTTTCTTAAGAATTGAAAGCGTCGTTTCATTATTTCATATTATTTCTTCAATAATGTTAATTATACTAATTGGGATGATAAATTTGACACCTTTAGAAACCCAAAAACATTGTTCTACTATGTTATCTGTTACCCATATTTTTAAATTTACTCCAACGCAAACCCTTCAAGATCTCGATTCGAGCATAAATGAACTTAAGCCACTTTCAAAATAAACGGCTCAAATATGCTTGTCAAAGCACAATGCATGCAAATTTTCAGAGAGGGAATAAGACAAGCGAAAAAGCGCTCCTTGGCACTTTTGGACGGGAAAACAGCAAAGACACGTGTCACTCAAACGGTTAAAGTATTCCTACGAAATATTTTCGAGTACTATTGCATCCTATTGGCGCGGAACACTTGGTTAGATCTCCGAGACCGCAAAATATCCCGATGAAAAGATTTTCCCCCCGATTTTTGCGATATTTCATCGCAGAACGCAACACGATTCGCGGAACCTTTTCGCACGGATAGGCGCAGCGGTTAAAGGGGTCAAGTACCACGTATCCAAGGGACGATTAAACGGATTCCTTACCTTGCAGCCCTCGCACGTGAACGCTCCGAAATGAAAACCAGCCGCCGGCTCGCCGCAGACCTTGCACTGTTGGTTCATCTGCAATTATAGAAATTATGTTATTCGAGGCGGATAGCGGATGCGTCAGTTTAGTCCGGCTCATCCTTGGAAAGATAAAGGAGACGGAGAGGTCTCTTGGCGGGGGTGGAGCGTCGAGGAGAGGAGGGGTGACGAACCGGTTTCCCGGTGTTCGCTTCGATTTTTATTCCTCCCACAATACCTTACGGATGTTCGAATGCTATTTGGATTACCGGGAACGGGAGAGCTTGAAAAATTATTTCCCATCTTCTTTTTTTTTACGGCCATTATCGCCCCTGACACGGTTCACCGGCGTGTAGTAATGCTTCAAGCATCCGAGAGCATCGGCAACCGGATCGATTCCGTTCGTTTCTCTACGCCGTATCCGACTCTTGTCTCGATCGTTAACTTCGGGTGAACAGATTTGTCCAGGCTGCGACGCGTTTCCTTTTTTCTTCCCCCGTGGTCAATTAATAAATTAATGTCGTTCGCCGAAGGATCGACAGCGCCATTAAGCCCTTTCCGGACGCGGCCGAGTGTCTTTTTCTGTTCTAGGGTCCGTCCCGAACAAGGGAATCGTAAATCAACGCTATCTACGGAAAAACCGCCGTCGGTGTCGGGGAAACGGCTTTTCACCGGTAAACGGGAATAAAATTAGACCATCCGCGTGATCTGATAAGACGGCAGGGTCGTCAGGGACGACACGAGCGAACGGTAGGAATATTAATTATAGTCGTTAGGAAGGGTGACTGCTCGGAGATCCTTTTGAAACGATAAAAGCGTTCGCAACGATAACGACTGTGTTTAGACTTGAGTGAGAAAAGCAAAGTAATAGTAACCAAAAAATAACGAACAACAGCAAAGACTAGACGCTTGGAATTTAACCGAAGAACGATAGGAATTAAACTGTTTCGTGTAATCGTGTAAATTCGTTGACGCCAAAGATCGTCGAAGCGGAAGACACCTGGCCAAACGGTCGCCTATAATTCAGTGAAACGAGATCTTTGATAAATCCGACTTCCTTCGCGCGAATGCCTAAACACGGAGAACATCGCCGCGCAACGAACCAGCAGCTGGTTCCAATTTATAATTTCACTATTTCGAAACGATTCGACGCACGCTCCAATTTCTATCGCTTCGGAGTCTCGATATTAAAAGCTGCCTCGTAACTTGGTATTCCGATGAATGCCGTTAAATAAGGAGTTCAATGTACCGTGCGAGGGTGCCACAGCCATCGCATAGATGCTCGCGTTAAGGCGTTAATGACGGCTTAACGAGAATTTGAAGCGAGTATAATTATGTCGCGATTGAACGCGAGCCCTTCTAATCGTTCCCTCGCGATTGTTCTTGAAAAGGAAACGATCTGACGCCAGTGGCCGCTCGTATTAACCGGCCACGATCGGAACAGAGACGCGAGAGAAACGAGCAAGGCGAACAGAGACGAAGGACCCGGCGCAGCCGCAAGTTCGTTAAGGTTTCAAAGTTTTTTCTCGACACAGTTGTTCGACGCCCGCTCTTTCTTTCATTCTGCTTGCTTATGAGGCCAGGCCATCCTCTTTTCCCACTGTCTTCAAAGAACCGGACGACAGGTATCTGCTCTCCTTCTTCTACCTTTATCTCGCTCCCTTTCCGTCGAACCGATCCCCGAACAATGACACGGCCGCCTTTTCTACGGATTTTCGAGCCACTTTGCCTTTCGTTTCAACGCCGAAGACTTCAATGGAGACTTTGACGCTCGCACGGGCCATGCGCGTCGCATTTTCTTGTACGCGCGATAATTGTTTCTTTTTGGACAAATTTCTCGAATTTTTATATTAGGATTTCGATTTTATCGCCCTTTATATTGTGGAACGATTTAGAAATGTGTGTAAATTTTTGCAAATTATTTGTTGCCAGTATACCTTTTCGTTTTCTAGTTTTGTACAGATTCGTTGCTGTTGCTAAAAATTGAAAAGGTTTTTCGACTTGCCAAAGAATGTTCGTAATAAATTAATCGCAGGAAAATACATTTTCTACGGATTTTCGAGCCACTTTGCCTTTCGTTTCAACGCGGAAGACTTTAACGCCGGAGACTTCGACGCTCGTACAGACCATGCGCGTCGCATTTTCTTGCACGCGCGATAATTGTTTCTTTTTGGACAAAGTTCTCGAATTTTTATATTAGGATTTCGATTTTATCGCCCTTTATATTGTGGAACGATTTAGAAATGTGTGTAAATTTCTGCAAATTATTTGTTGCCAGTGCACCTTTTCGTTTTCTAGTCTTGTACAGATTCATTGCTGTTATCAAAAAATTGAAAAGGGTTTTCGTCTTGCCAAAGAATTTTCGCAATAAATTTATCGCAGGAAAATACATTTGCTACGGATTTTCTAAGCACTTTGCTTTTCCCTCGCTTTCAAGCGCCGGAGACTTCAATGCTCGCGTAGACGGTACTCGCCGAGAGAAATTATACTTTAGCGACTCTGATTTGTTCTTGGACTGAGAATCTTTATGTTGCAATTTTCTACACACGTGTAAATAGTTGCAGACTAGTTTTTATGTAATCTATTCGACTTACAAACTTTCTTTGCAGAAGATTGATCGCTGAAAAATGTTGGGAATTCGGTTTCTTTTAAATGTTCAGACGGTTTTCGTCAAAGATCTAGATCACGTATAAATTTATAAACTTAAGGATTTAAATGTTCCAACGTTGCGAATACTACAAGGAATTTGTCCGAATTGCTTCATGAAAATGTTCGATAGGCGATGTATTAAAACGCAGTGAAAAATCCTGCAGAATAAAAAAACGGACCACTTAACACTAAACTCACCAAGCATTAAAATTAACTGATGTTAAGAAAGTATAATTGACCAAAGAGACCTATAATTCTAAAATAAAAATTCTGAAACAAGGTCACGTGACCCCCCGTGGTAGGTTCACTATTAAATACCTCCGAGCAATCATTCGCAATCGCAACAACCTCAACGGCTCCTAGAAAACCAACTCGGCAGCCGTTCGAAGGCGCATATCAACGAGCACGACAAGGAAATCGAGCGGAGCAAAGTTAAAAATGTTCGCACGGTTATCTTTCCCAGGAAATCGCGTTAGAAAAATGTCGAGGGGCGCAGTCTACGAAAACAGAGCTCGGCTGGTCGAACATCGGCGTGGAAACGTGAAAATTCACCTAAAAGCAAAGGTTCGTTCGCGTGAGAATCGCTCGGGAGGTTCGGGATCGCGTTCGCAAGCGTGCAAAGCGGGCCGGAAAGGACGCGAGCGTAGGAAAGGTTAATCGGCGCAAAAACGGGGCGCGGAGCTAATATCGGGACGTTGTTTCCATCGATGCACATAGTCGGAACCGATGGAATATATTCGAGATCGGGTTGGCGAGCGGCGCGGCGCGCGGGTCGACGTTGATTAAGAGTGCTCTCGCGATTAACAGTAAATCACGGAGCGCATCGATTCAACCTTCGTAACCGTATCCGCGGGACCGTAGCCGATCTCGCGACCGGTGACTATAACCAGCGAACGGTACCATTTAAGTAGCCGAGCCTATTGATTTTACAAAGGATCGGGTTAGACGTGCGGCTAAAGGAGACTGATATCGGATGCTATCCCACGAAGGTTAATTCGGGCCAAGGCTGGATCGGCTGCATCGCCGCCGAGAGATCGATTTCTCTGCCCTAAACTGTCCTCCGATCCGTGAAATCGGCTACCGCCGTCGCCATTTCCGCCGCGGTTTCACCGCTAATCGGAATCTCTTAACTCGCGGCCGTTCATACACAGGGTGTCCCGTAAAGTTCAAAGAAATCTAACCGATTTCTACGCCGATTTCCACCAATTTCCTTAGCCGATTATCCTCGGAAAATACAGATTCCAGGTTTCCCGACGGATGGCCTTGTCTCGGGGCCAAGTCGAAATACGTTCGTTGCAGTTTCTCGTCGATAACTCGAAAATGTAGACTCGACTTCTGAATCGGTGAAGAAAAATTCGAAATCACCGCGGGAATCTGCCATTTCGAATGCTATGAACTTTACGGGACACCCTGTGCATATCTTTCTCTCTCTCTCTCTTTCGCTATCCGTCGCTCGTTTCCCCTTTGATCAATTATTTCGAAGAACACACGCTCACAATCGTTTCTGGTTTCCGTAATCGGATTTCGATACGAGGCTACCTCCCACCCTCCCACCGCCTCTCCACCCCAGTGATTAATAGCACTTTCTGAATATTCATGCGCCTCAACCGGCCGGGGATAGAGAGGTTCGTGTTACGGCGAACGGGCTCGTGGCGTTTCCAATTCGACGATAGGAATTCGATCCGTTCACGAAACCACGAAGGCGTGCGCGCCGCCACCGCTTCGCCGGACTCGCCGGTGTCCGAGAGACTCGAATATCGAGGAGCGTGTAAAGAGGCCCGGCGTACGCCTCGTTAGATCATGTATGTGTGTGTGTGTGTGTGTGTGTGTATGTATGTACTCGAGCATTTCTCGTTTCCGATGATCGGGGAGCTCGTTTCACGGGACATTCCAGCCGAGCACCGAATTCCCGTTCCCAAGCGGGCTTAGACACCGTTCTCGAGCGGCGGCCATTGCAGTTTCACCGCAACCGAGACGCTTATCACGGGGCACGAAGCATCAGATAACGCGGCGACTACCAGACCGGCAGCCGCGGCAGCGCACCTCTTCCATTGATATGCAAAAAATGCCTGTGAAGCCCGAACAACGGAGCTCTCGGCTCTCTATAATCTGCTCATGAGGATAGCGGGCCGACAGAGAGAAACAGAAGAAAAAGGAAGAGAGAGAGAGGGAGAGAGACCAGTGCCAATGGCAGAGCAGCTCTCCCAGAGGGCACAGGGCAGCCTCGTGTACACGCGTGCACCTCGTACCCCAGTTTCCAGAGTCAATATTTGCCACGGGACGCGTTAATGAAGTCGATCGACCTGCTCCAAATATCAGCTTACACCGCTCCGACGCCTCGACCTGGTCGAAACGACTAGCACAGCCGAGGATCCACCGATGGGGGGACCGTAAGGCCCCGCAAACCCCTCCTGTCATCGTCCCGCTCCTTCCTAGCGTACGCGTGTTCACCGGGTCCAGGGGCACGTCGAACTTTACGCGCCATTAAACTCGAGTCCCATCTGACGTTTATCCCTTTATGAGCGTTTTTTCCCCGAGATCCCCACCGGCTGCCTCGGCTATTGTACTATAGCACCCCGGCAACCCTTTTCTTACCGGCGACTTCTTAGGAGAACCCTTCCTTCCGATCCGAACGCGGAGGGGGCAGCAACGATCGAGATCGCAGGGTGCGCAGACGAGGTCCGAGGAAGATTTCGAGAAGATAGGACCGCATTCATTGTGAACCCGGCCTGCCGGAGAATGTGGGACAGGCGTTAAAAGGGCCCAGCGCAGCGAGAAAGAGATCGAGACTCGCCAGTGTTAATGATGTAGTCGGATGTACCAGATTCGGGGATTCGAAAGTCTAGCCTTTCGGGAAGTCGGGAACTTTGGATTTCTTAGATGGCAATGGGCGAGTTTCAATTGGTCGAAATTTTAGAAGGGAATTTTTTTGAACTTTGGAAGCTAGTAGGTTCGAAAATTTGAAACTTGAAAGCTAGCATATTCGAATATATGAAATTTTGAAGCTACTACATTTGAATATTTAAGTATTTAAATTTTGGAAAGCGGAGTGTTTGAGAATTTGAAACTTAGAAAATGGTGTATTTGATAATTTGAAATTCTGAAGCTATTATATTTAAATATTTAAAGTTTGGAAACCGAGTGTTTGCAATATTGAAACATAGAAGCTGGCACATTTGAAAATTTACAATTCTGAAGCTACTATATTTAAATATTTACAATTTGGAAAGCGTAGTGTTTGAAAATTTGAAACTCCTGAAGCTTGTATATTTGCATATTTGAAATTTTGAAGTTACTATATTTGAATATTTAAAACTTGGAAAGCAGAGTGTCTAAAAATTTCAAACTTGGAAATTGGTGTATTTGAAAATATGAAATCCTGAAGCTATTATATTTAAATATTTAAAGTTTGGAAAGCGTAGTGTTTGAAAACTTGAAACCCCTGAAGCTGGTATATTTGAACATTTGAAGTTTTAAAGTTATTATATTTGAATATTTAAGTATTTAAAATTTGGAAAGTGGAGTATTAAATATTGAAACTTAGAAACTGGTGTATTTGAAAATTTGAAACTCCTGAAGCTAGTATATATTTGAAAATTTGAATTTTGAAAGCTAAGGCATTTGGATATTCAAAATTTGGAAGCGTATACATTTGAATATATGAAATTTGAAGATTTTATATTTGTACGTTCTTAAATGTGAAGCATTAAAAAATGGAAGTTACCAACTAAAAAACTTTGAAATTTGAAAGCGTCAAGCGACAAAAGGAAGGTTTGAACTTGACCGAAGTCCGCTCACGCTTCCCTGGCTGATTGCCGCAAACCATAAAAGCGCAGGAGTGACCAGTCCAGTCTACCGGCCCAAAGAAAGTATCAAAGAATAATCTTTTTACGTTCCCGCTGGAGAATCTTCAAAGACAGCAAGAACTCGTGTTAAATCAGGCGGGTTTTAAGAGAGCCAGTTACGCGTAGGAATCTCCAGGTAGTTTCCACACCCCCGGAATAATATAATCCGGAGATCGGCGAGCGATCGTGTTGCAGGCTCGCGCGCGCGGCACACAATTACAATCGGGACGAGGTGCCCTCGCGGTCCGTTCATTTCCTCTAATTGGCGATAAACGGTTGTAATCGTCCGTATATTTTAAACCCTGTTACAGGGGAAACGCGCGTGTGCGCGCGCGCTCGCGCGAGTCCAAGCGCGTAACTACGCGACGATAAGATCGCGACTGGTGGTCGGTTAACTTTCGTGCGAAGAAATTCCCTTGACGCGGCGTTACACACCGGTGATATATCGACTCCCTCTTTCGAGTAGATTCATTAACTCATTAACTTAGCGAGAAAAATCGTCGGCCGTATATCACGGGGTTCCCGGCCGGGTAATCAAGCGGTCATTCTTAATGCGGCCATAAATTCGCGAATTAATATACCGCCAATTAATTAAATCGCGCAACGCTTTCTCTAACGCTGAGAAGCAAAGCCGAGAGACCGGAGCCGGGATCGGACTCGATCGGGGGGTCCAGGGGAATTGTAACAAACGCTGCCGGACTTGCCCTGTCAACCGAGTAATTGCAGTTAACGCGCTCGTGAATCGCCGCCAAGCGCGGCGGAGAACTCGTTTTGCGCCGGCTCGCTCGCGGCGGAAACTCTCCATCGACGAAAGATTATTCGAACCGTTTAATTGGACGATTATCTCTCACTCGGTTTTTCGTACCGACGGTTTTTGCCCTACGAAGGGACTGGTCACGGTTGTCGCGCGTTTCCTCGCTCGTCAACGCGTCTCCTTCTCGGCTCGTATCGCGCGGCTAATTAATTATCGAACGGTCCCCGCCGCGAATCAAACCGGTCCGCCATTTTCCAAAGGAACGATAATCTTATGATCGTTCGACGCGCTCTTCGATCGAGGGTGGAAAACGGTGTCAATGTCGACCATACGAGAACCTCGCGGATCTTCATGGCAGACCTGTTTCGTAAATATTTACTCGGCTGCGAACAAATCCTTCGCCGATTTCGCCATCGAACGCAAATGGTCAACGTTAAAGCGCTACCGACCACCGTTCCATTGTTTGCCAAAGAGTTTTTCATTCGATTTCCTATAATATTTCAAGCGGCAATGTTTCCAGTTTAGAAATTCCAAGAGCACCTTGTCGTTGGTTGTCCGTAAAAATTTATGCAAAGTTACGTTCTTGTGAATGTGTTTAGAGAAACTGAGGTCGATTCGTAATCTGTTTCTTGCGTGGAAGATCCAGGCGCTTTTAAAATGAAAAGTTGGAATATTTTATTCTTTTTGTAAGATATGACGGTATTAAATTGAAGATTATGACGAAACAAATAACAGTAATCGATAGCGTGACTTTGTTGGTCAGTGGAGTATTTACATAAGCCACAATATATTCTGATTTCAGCAAGGACGACTCTTGCCGCAACTTTTGTGTGCACATCTATCTGCATATAGCCTGTTCAGCGTGACAATGCAGTAAACGTAAACATAGTCGCCGGAGAACGACGCAGTCGAAGTTACGAAAAGTGTGCGATGCATTTTGTTGTAGACGCATATAATCCATAATCTAGTTACAATTCTTAATTACAACAATACTTGAAGTACTTTAACGAATTCGTCACAAAGCTCTGAAAGCGACAATCAACAATTTCTCGATTAGAAATTGTTGTTTAAAAAACAACCGCTGTGCAACCTTCGTCAATGAAATACCCAATTTTATTAACGTCCAAGCAATAAAATCGTAACAGCTTCCGGTGCACTTATCTTAATTCGAAATGAATCGGCAGAATCGTTCATTCAAACACCATTTTGTGTTTGCGTAGTTTGTCCGATGACGCGAAAACATGGAGGCGCTGCAACGTCCACGCCATCCGACCGAATGAGATACAAAAGCAAATATATTTTCGTCTAAAGCGAATCCTTTCTGTCCAACAGTTTCACACCTTCCGGTGCGGTCACCGCAACATGAAACAAGTCCGTCGAATCCCATAGACCGTCCGATATTTCCGTAGCTCGCCGGACGACACAGAAACCGGTGAAGGCAGCGCATTGTCCGCGTCGTTCGGACGAAAGAAATATGGAAGCCAATATATTTTCGAGCGAAGTGGCCGGAGGAAGAAAATCGGCGTGAATCGTTCGAGCACGGACCCTCGGAACAAGATAAAAAGAGGATCGCAGAACGTCGGGGGACACCGGTAAAAAGGTGACCCGGCTAGACAGCCATGGTTACTTGCGAATTCCTTTGTGATCCATTTCCCGCCATGGGGTCTAAAAAGCGAGACAGCGAGGTTGTCTCTGTCGCCGAGGACGACCCGAGACGCCCGCTCATTGCCAATCGCCGCGGGTCGTCGTCGACCCGGCTGAGGCCGGTCGTAGTCGAGCAAGGGCGAGACCCGGCAAAGTTTCAGGGAAACCTCGAAAGGGAAACTAGAGTGCCGTTTCGAGAATGCGGCCGGGTATACAGGTCGCGCAATTTGTATCGAGCCTGGATGCGTTTTTAACGATCGGTTTGATGGATGATGGCTGGGCGAGGCGAGGCGCGGCGTGGCGCGGCGTGGCGCGGCGCGGCGCGTCGATCGAGACCTTGAAAAATGATGCTCCAGATCGTTGTATACGGGCAGACACTCTCGAGAGTATGGTCGGGCGTCACGGTCGGGACCGATCTCGCAACACCGACGATTCGACGGGGCATATGCGCCCGGGGGTAGACGACGGCAGCTCCTTTTCGGTTAATATGTTTTCGCGATCCACAAAGCGCCCGGTTGGGAGTCAAAGACAATTAATAACTCTCCGTAGGATCATTTATCGCGACAGTTTAGCCCCACGAAGGCGAACCAGGTTTCTCGCCGCGCCTTTGCACACACGTACTTCGCATCCACGAACACACGCATCACCTGACCCAGCCGCGATCGTCCTCCGGCGAACCGATCTTCGGCATTGTTCAGCTCCTCGCCCCGTGACCGATCCAATTTTTAACTGTGACGATCCCCTCCCCCCTTCTACACGCACCATTTTCCTCAGCCACTCCAAGTTAATCGAGGTCGACCAACGGCAACCCTTGCCACTTGTGGGAATCCGCCGCGGGATTCGCTATGCCCGCGAAAACTTAGGGGAAGCAACGCGCTGCTCTTCGAACCGCCGTCGATGAAGAAATCAAAGATTCTCCACGACTGCAACGGATCTCCGAATCGATTGGGCAACCACGAATTTTCTAAGGAACTTTCGTAAGCTCCGAGCGAAACCGCGTTCGATTTAACGCTTTGACTGCCACGCCGAAATCACATGTTTCGCTCGGGACGCCACGGCCGCTTATGTTATCAGTGCACCCTTGGATGCAAGATTTGTTCTAATATTTTCTTTATTGATGTTCTAATAAAAATGTTTAATTACTCAATGGGGCACTTTTTATTTCAAAGTATGTTTTAATAAGCGGTTATATTCAACTGTCAATTTTCATTCAATTTCTACAATTGTAAGAAGTTCAGATGTTACGGTCACTAGTGACCACCGTGGCATCATAGAAGAAACCGCGACCGGTCATACATGACCAACGTGGCAGTCAAAGTGTTAATGGAATCTACTTTGAAAGAGTTCACGAGACACTGCGAGGAACGCTTCGCTCGAATTCGCGCGTTTCCGATACGCAGTCGCGCCAGTGCAAAGTTTTATTAGTGTGCCGACGGTGCGGTGGCGCGAAAAACAAAACCGAACAATAATATCGAAGATCGGTCATAAATTACACGTAATCTGGAACGACAAGCGTGG
This sequence comes from Agapostemon virescens, assembly GCA_028453745.1. Classification (NCBI taxonomy): domain Eukaryota; kingdom Metazoa; phylum Arthropoda; class Insecta; order Hymenoptera; family Halictidae; genus Agapostemon; species Agapostemon virescens. The sequence goes on from CM052087.1 coordinate 6,527,133, forward strand.
TTTTTGTCGGATCGGTTAAGATCGAGGTGGCGAACGCGTCGCGGCCTCGTTTGCAGCGTCCACCGTCGCAAAACACTAATAACTATTCACTGTATTACGAGCGCATCGTTCGCAAAAAGTGGGTTTCTCAAACGCCTTTTTACGGGCGGCAAGGGTTAACATCGTAACTCTCCGCGGCGGACGTATTCCGACGATCCGCGGACGCGCCGTATCGCGATTTGGGAAATACCCGCTCGTATTTTATGCACGTATAAATTGCCCTGTTCCGATAATTCAGCGCCGTTAATTCCGCTTTAATTACGCGTTCCGGTGATTTACAATTCGACGGTTCCGACCGCCATCGATTTATGCTGCCGCGCGCGTCCCCGCGCCGCTGAGCCGAGCGGATTTTATGCGCGCGCTTATTTTCCGGCGGCGCGGTCCGCTCGCGGCGTACGTGTCGCCGTCGCAAGACGTCGCGCGATTTAATCTCCATTTAGACGACGATTAAACGCGCCACCGCAGATTTATAATATCGTAAACCCGTGGAGATATCGAGCGGCGAATCGGATTCTCCGTTTCATGGTCTCGTTCGAATCGGTCCAAGAGTTCGGAAATAAAAGAACGCTTAATCCGCCGTATATCTTTCGACCGAACTGTCTTCCGATCTCTCGCAACACCGGTAGCATAAAAATTTGCCAGTTTGCGTAAAAATTCTGCCGTTAGAATCTGCAGAAAATGGCGCAGATTTAATCCGCGACTGACATCCTGGGATCTCTCGTGACTCCAACAAAATTTCTGTAGCTTTCACTAACGCTTTGCACGATAATCGCAAATATCAAGTTTACTTCATTCTTTTAAAATATTCGTTATAATTATATTTAACCCTTAGAATCGGTCCAAGAGCTCGGAAATAAAAGAACGCTTAATCCACCGTATATCTTTCGGCCGAACTGTCTTCCGATCTCTCGCAACACCGGTAGCATAAAAATTTGCCAGTTTGCGTAAAAAT
>CM052087.1:6542394-6553386 GCA_028453745.1 Agapostemon virescens
AAACTGCATATAATTCTTATTGTAACATGTACGTTATTGAAGAAGTACAGCTAAAAATTTTTGATGAAAACATTTTTATAACTCCAATAATTGCGAAAGAAAGAACTAGGAAGCAGTCAAAATGACTGGTTTGGTAGTTCTAGTGTTAAATGGGAGATTCTCGAGGCGACACTAAGCGCCATTTTCCTCTGCCAATTTGCGATTCGACGAATGGAGATTTAGGAAGATTCTACCGAATATGTATATCTATAATTTCCTATTTGTCGGTGTCGATGCACAGGGTGTCCCATAAGGTCCAAAGGAATTTTAAATGGGAGATTCTTGAGGCGACGCTAAGCGCCATTTTCCTTTGCCAATTCCCGATTTGACGCTCGAACACGATGACTTCGAGGAAGTCTACCGAATATGAATACCTGTAATTTCCTATTTGTCGTTGTCGTTGCACAGGGTGTCCCATAAGGTTTCACGGAATTTTAAATGGGAGATTCTCGAGGCGACGTTGAGTGTCATTTTCCTTTGCCAATTCGCGATTCGACAAACGGAGATTTAGGAAGATTCTACCGAATATGTATATCTGTAATTTCCTATTTGTCGTTGTCGATGTACAGGGTGTCCGGTAAAATTTGAAGGAATTTGAAGTGGCAGATTCCTGAGGCGGTTCTAAAGTCACTTTCCTTTGCCAATTCGCGATTTAACGCGAAAACGACGCTAGAACTACGATTATAAAAAGAATCTACGAATTCCTTCCACATCGAAATGAAATTCTAATATATCACTATCGATATACAGGGTGTCGATGTTCAGATAAATTTGAATGCAAGATTTCTAAGCTCGCTTTAATATCCTGAATTAATATTTATTAGATTTCTATCACGAACTTACTTCATTTTAAATCAACGTTCGCCAGCGATCGGAACTAATCGAAACGAGCGATAACACAAACTGCCAATTAAAAACATAGAACTTGTATAAAATGTTTGCAACCGCGGGTCGAACCGAGCCCAGAAGGCATTCCAGCCGATCGAGGTGTATCATTCGCCACGTATTACTTTCGATTTAATGAAATTGCAAAGAAAACGAAGAAATTCTAAAGTGGCCGTGGTTGCTTGCAACAGCTGCAGCAAAATTTTCATTTTGCATGCAGATGTCTAGACAGCAGATTGGATTCGTCTGGCTGGAAACTTGAACTGCAACACGAACGGCGCTTCGTTCAGGCCGTGAGATCTTCCGCAGAGTTTTCGCAGCGAGAAGTCGCGTCTCGTCCCGTGTCCCTTTGACCTCCTCGCGAGTGCGATGCGTTTTCTTCGCTCGTGGGTAGCTGGACGCTTAATAATCCGGCCGTGGTAATCGATTACCGGTGACGACGAACGGACGTCGCGGCGGCGGCGGCGTTTCGCATATACACGTGCGGACGACGACGACGAAGACGACGACGACGGCGACGACGACGACGATTCGCACGACGATTCGCACTGAGAAACACCGTTCGCGCCGCTTGCACCGCCGGCTCTTACGACATTCCGCTGCGCTTTCGATTAATGAGATTGAGTGCCAGTTTTCAGCGCTGCCGGCGGATCGGCCCGCGGAATTCAATTAATCGTCCCCGCGTTCCTGAAACCTCGCGAATACCTAAGCGAGCCCCGCTCGACCCACGATCGAACGTCATAATTCAGTTCCGCGGATAGCCTGGATTTCAACGGACTGTAATCCTCCCGCGAAGATTGATGGCCGCGTCGTGAGAGATCGATTTTCGTGTCGATTGTCTGCCTCGTTGCTCCAGGCGATCACCTCGCGATTTTTAAATCGCTAATCCTCCGTGTAAAAAAAAAATCTAGATTTTAATCCCTTAACACGTTAGCATCCTTGGAAACGTATAACGTCGATAATCTTGCATTTTACTGCACCACGAGGCTGACACGACGATATATACACTCTTTTCTTTTTAACATAATCGTTTTAACATTTCGTAAAGTAGGCGAGTTACTTTTACATTTTATTCAAATATACAGCGCTTCGTTATCCTCGCTGTTTTGGAAGATACGAAAATATTTTATGGCAGTAACAGTTTTTATGTAGGTGAAAGAGTTTCGAAGATTTCAAGGTCACCTCATAGCATTTCATTCGATAATTTATCTTGTCTTCGCGGTATACTTATATTCGATTATTTCACGATCGACTTCCGAAACGGGCGAATAAAGAAACGTATTGGGTTGTGCGAAAAGTAATTTCGTTTTTTCCCGACAGAGGATTTAATTGTATTTTTTTTGCACCCAACTTCACGCTTTATCGACCGGCGATTATTTCAGAATTTTTGTAAGGCCCATGATCCATGACTGAAAACATTTTAATGAGTCTATCAACGCTGACAGCAATTTTTATTGCGGATCAACAATGCATCCCCAGTAATATTGTCTAATAATGTTTTTACAAATTGAAATGTAATAATAGAATTTTAAGCTTCATTTTGATACAACGTGAATATTGAAAAGCCTATTAATAGGCTTCCGGTCGATAAAGTGTTAAATTTAGTTACCATTTAACACTTTAACTGCCAGAACAACAACCTCAAAAATTCCACAAAATCAAAGTAATTTATTTGATAAAACAACAATTTAAAATTTAAAATGTACGATACATAGTTATCCTTCAACCTTCTCGTATTCTCCAGATTTCAACTAAATGTAGTGCAACAATTATATTAATGTACGAATTTAGTTTAAAAAATGGACAAATTACTCTGTGGGTGACATGGCAGTCAAAGTGTTAAATTGAAATGATAGCGAAAGTTAAAATATATTCGTAAATTGCAATATGTTTGACATACTTGGAGGTGAGGACGAAATAAAATGAACGAATGGAAAGTATAAATAAGCTGAGATGGATTCATGCGTCCCCGTATGCACTGGTTAAAACTGTTTCGCTTGACTTTTGCGACTTACATATACAGATGCATGCTCTGAAAAGAGGTTGTCACAGTTAACTGGTTGAAAACGTCGATTATATATTTTTGAAAGTTTATTATTCATTTATTTACGGTTCGCAATTAGAAAACTAGCAGAGAAAACTAGGAAATTGAGATTGACGCGAAGCGAATGGAAGTTTAACACGAGTCTGCGATAAATCTGTAGATTGTGAAGTCCCTGGTCGAAAAATTAGGATTACGTAGAATTTTTAAGGTTTTTCGAGTTTTTAGTAATGTCTGACGGCATTTAATTCTTAGCACTGCAATGGCGTCTCTGAGGCGACACTAAAAATTCGCTTACTATCGTTTGACATTTTAATTGTCCAACGAACGGACTCAAATGTTCTACAAAATCGAAGTAATTTATTTAACGGAGCAACAATTGAAAATTTAATACCGACGACACATAGTTATCCTTGAGAACTATATAAATAGTTAAGATGATGTTAACACATTGAGTTTGTACACGCCTGTTGCTTGAATTGAATCCGAAAGCTCGAACGATTTCGTACATGAGGAATATTCAATAAAAATATACTATTTTACGAAAATGTATAAGGTTTTAAAAATGAATCAAACGAGCTCATAATTAATTAAATAGCTCGTACGTCTCCGGCGCTCAATGTCTTAAGATGATGTTAAGATGGTGGCTGAAATACGTTCGTACACATTTTCACAAAAAAAAAACGAAATTACTTTCCAAACAACCCAATAGAAGGTTTTTCTTTGCGTGTTATAATCGAGTGGCATAAATATGGTTAAAATTGTGAAGTAATATTTATCGGAAACCAATCGAGGAAATAAGAGTGGAGATCGTTCGATAGGGAAGAACGGAGCACACCCAGAGCAAGCAGAAACAAAAGTAGTACGGTCCGGAATGAAAAATGGTCGTCCGGTAATGGTCCGTTTCCCCAGAAAGGGATGCTCGGGGAACATCCTCGAAACGCGTTTATCATATTGTGGGCAAACATCGTTTAGTCACCGGACAACCCGGCTCTCGAGTGACCATTCACGCAGGACACCTACCGTTGCGGAGGTCCTGCGCGAAAGGACCCTTTTTCACCGGGTCACGAGTCCAGTCTCGAGAACGGCCACGCTGTTTGCTCGATCTCGACTAACGACGTTTTGACCGGAATCCCCTCCGAGCTCCTAAAGGAATTCCGTGCCAGTACGAATCCTATTAGGACTCGTTAAAGCGTCTTTTTCATCGTGCTGCCAGTCGACAGCGTTTTCTGTGCGAAACGTCCTCGCAAATCGCCGGGTAACGGATACTTTGGCTTACCGACTGCGACCGAGAAGAGGCGGTCGCTTAGAATTCGTTCTGCCCTGTGCTCGGTCGTGAACTACTGATCTTCTTTCGTGGCAAATCTTTCGTTCTCTAAGTTGCGGAGTTGCTCTTTCGTTGCCGCTTCGAGATTTGCTTTTCTTCGCGGACAGATTATGCTCTGTGAAATTTCTTTAATCTGCTAAGCCCATAATCCGTGCTCTGGGTGACTTAGCGAACGGTGCCGTTTTTGGTTGCCATTCTATAGCAGAAACTCGGTTCGTTCAAGTTCGTTGCATAAGGTGATCGACAGATTTGTTGATCTTAATATAAGAGAAAACTGCATCAGTAGTGTTCTGAACTTCTGTTTGATTCGCTTGGCAAGTTATTAAAAGATACTAAAAGTTTCAAGATAAAATTACTACATATGAAATAAATGTAATTAATCGTACTAAGTACTACGAATAGAAGATAAAATTCATTTTTATGATTAGAGGAAGACAGGTTCTTGCTAACATAACTCTGTAGATAATCCTCTAACGATTACGATAATTTTGGCATAAGCTGCACAATCCACTACATTAATACCGTACAAAGCCAGAAGCTGATACTCGAAGGGATTTAACACTAGAACTACCAGACCAGTCGTTTTGACTGACCCCTAGTTTCTTCTTTCGCAATTATTAAATTTTCGGATGTACTGCTTTAACCCCTTGCCCTACAACAACGAGTTAGACTTAATTTTCATTAAACGGAAATAACATTTTATTTAATTATGGATCGTATACGGTCATTGGAGAACAGCTAGGCACGCAGAATCTACAAATTCGTCTTTTCATCTTGTCGTTCTGTGGAGCATAAAGAAAATCTAATCACTGTTACTGTAAAATAAGTCATAGGCCAAGGGGTTAATAACGTATACTTTGCAATAAGAATTGTATGAAGTTTTAATAGATACAGTCTCGTTATTATTACAAATCGATGCATATCGTTGGATTTATTGGATAATTGCAGCCCATCGCAACAATTTCCGAAAGCAGTATACCATTTTCAAAGGGCAGTAGCGTTTGCAGGTGGCGAATGGCATACGGTAGTGAATTTTCGAATCGCGTGGCTACCCGATCGCGCAATTACCTCGATAGCGGAGCTCCGGTTTCTATCGGCTCGTATCGTCGCGCATTCTAAAAGGAGCAAGAAGATGGGCGACAGTAATGTCCGGTATACGAAGCCTCGGGGCCCGTTCCCAGCAGCGCGAGCCTCGCTATCAACCGGCGACAGTGCGCGATCGGCAGAGTTATCGGTCACCGTTCCACCCCCGAGGAATAATTCTTCGCTCGCCGGCGAAAAAGGACGAAGAAGGGGGGGCCTAACGTTAGCGGGCGTCGTGCATCGGCTGGTATCGATTTCACCGTGGACAACGACGAATTATTTCGAGTGATCCGCTGGAAACAGGATCTCGAACGTACGCGTGTCCTTCGGCAGAGGATCCTTCCGCGGGAAAGGGCGTAGGCGAATCTTCGATCTCGAAAGCAACTGGAAGTCAACCGGCGGCCATATACGACCGGCACGACCCCACGGGAACTGGGAGTGCACCGTGTGCCGGTATCTCGAATCTACTTTGTGTCCTTCCAACGGGCACGCCGAAGAAGCAAGAGAGAAAAGGTGGGCACAGGTACTACACCCCGCGCGCAATCCGTGGGATATACGTTTCAATGATCTACGGCACGGCTGGATCGAATCCTCTCGCTGAAACCGTGCAGGATTCCGTGGACTCGCTGAATCCTTTTACCGATATCCCGCAGACACCCCGGCTTTCGGCCACAGCCGACTACGAGCCGAGCCTGGGATTTTATTTCTCTTAGTCGCGATGATGGATACCGATTAAACCGTGATTGATTCCGGACCTCGCGCCACGATGTTGCGGATTAAATTAATTGCGATTACCGGGATTATTTCTTGCCCGCCTGGCGAACGCTAAGGGATAAACTATGGATTTTCTTTGAGTCTCGAGATTTCGAACTCTCGTTTTGTGGTACATATTATTTCTTCATAAAATTCGATCTGTTGCAATCGCGATTACCGGTTTGGACCCACTGCACGACTAGGTTGAGCTTTCCTTCTGAATTTGACTACCGGTTCGGAAAATTGAAACGGTAGTTAAACAATTAAATTCCTCCGAGTAGATTGCGAATCTCTATAAATGTTCTATTTATAAATCAAATAAACCGACGACTCCTCGACGCGATTTTCCTTAACCCTTTGAGCGCTGACTGCCCACTCCGTACGAAAAAGTCTACTGTCGGCCTGTCGGCCTACTCAAAAGCCTTAATAACCATTTATTTCGGTTACGGTTTTGCAATCGCAAATAACGAATGACTTAATGCCAAATCTACTCCTTTTTGACGGAATATATTGTTTAAAAAATAATCTTCCATAATAATCGTCCATGTCACTACCACTTTTACTAAAGTATTCAAGCTCATTCTTAGACATTTTAGGGGTAATTAAAAATGAAGTTTTAAAAATGCAAAGAACAAATTTCCAGAAAGTAGCAGCACTTAACCTCAAACGTCTTTGGTAGCGATATCGTTATTTAATGCACAATGAATGCACACATAAATTTAGAGAACAATACTGATAAACGATTGTACAAAAGCACATTTATACGCTTGTTGTCTTTTTATATCTATGTAGGCTTACAAGCCCCAGTCACATATATCTGTTCATAGATTTACTTTTTCCAGATTGAATGGTTTTGTGAGAACCTAAATATGCGTTCATAGCCAAAATCGAATGGTTATGCGAGAACGCATATATGGGTTCATAGCGCTTAGAGGGTTAATCCTTAGCACTCCAATGGCTCCTCTCAGGAGACACTAAAAATTGTCAAACTATTATTCAAGAAAATTTTTGCATCACTGTCTTGCATTTCATAAATCGGTAAAAATTCAAGTGTTCCATTTATGAATTGCTATAATTATCTTTATATGCACGAAGAGAAAGGAACCATGTATAATGGAACTAATTTATGTCAAAAAGTGTCGCGTTTTTGGTATTACAATTGCTTGGAGTGCAAAGGGTTAAAGGATATTTTTCAGAATTCGCATAGGATGCTCGAATATCCAACCTGGAGTAACTGAAAAGAAAAAATGTATTCTCGTTGACTAACCGAATCGAATGGGCGAGTGCCATTTTCCCGGCGCGGAACGAAGTGGCACTCGTCGTAGGATGACTCGCAGGGTATCGATTCCCCGCGTTCAGATGACGAATCAACAATGATCAGCGATGATTAACATCGATCGTGACAGTGGAGTGTCGGTGACAAAGTGGCCCGGGGCCTAACTAGGCCCCCGACATCTGTTCGATTTGTCACGGGACGGTTTTCCGTGCGATAGATCGGCCCGCGGCGCGCAGCCGTCCTCGAGGTCGCCTCTGTGAATAATTGTTGAATACCGCTAATGAGAGTCTAGTGGCGAGAGACGCGGGATGCGCTCTCAAAGCGCGTCGAATCGGTGCGCGTCTTGCATCGAATCGGCGAACTGCTTACGCTCGTGAGAACACTGTTTGGGTAACTGTGGATTCGATCGTTTCGACGCGCGTAACTACTCGCTTCACCACCGTCTATTGCGCCCCTAATCAGCGGATATTTATGGTCGACGAGGGCGCTAGCCGGTGAATCGGCACGGAATCGGTTGCCACAATCCCTTTGATCGGTGTGCACAACTTTCCTGCCAGCTGATTGTCGATCTCCCCGCGCCTCTCGCTTGCTGAAATTGTTAACAGTAAATGCCAGCTGATATCGCTTCTTTGCGATCGATCGTTCCCTTCGAGACGTCGCTAAAAATTACTGCATCAGAATTTAAAACAGTTTCTACATCGCTACGTACCTTCGTGATTAATAATTTGATGAACGTTCGAGCGTGGCGCGAGTAATGCGTAATGAGTGATTTTAAAAAAATGTTTAAGTTTTGTTTTAAGAAATGTTTGAATTGCAAAGTCCAAACAACTTCGAAAACTAAACTGCGATACAAACTTTTTAATAGTTCAACGAACGACTTGGGTGTAGCACACTTGCAGAGGTAGTATGGTGATTTCAACGCGTGGTAGAGAACGTCTGTCGGTTTGCGCAGCTTGTAACCTCTTCTGAACTAAAAGTTTCAGTGTATTTATTAAAATGTTGAACATCTCTTTCAAATTTTGTTGTCAAGTACCAATCATCGATGATCTGTAACACTGTCGCTAGATCGTGGATCTCTTGCAGAACAGCGAGGTTCTGGAGGTAGGGAAACATTTTCTTCCTTTACATTTAACAAGATATCGATGCTTTCAGATTTTCTTAATCATACTTTGTCTTACACTGTCTTACTTAATCTTACACTGTCTTATATTTCGCCTGGACATTTTCCCTATAAATGCACAAAATCTGCAGTCCGATTACTACTACCAATAATTTCCCAAAATCTCGTTACCAAAGAAATAAATAACCTCTCTTCGTCGTGTTTTAATCCCTCGCTGTTCAGTAACGAGTCAACCCCGCCATTAAAATTTTAGAATTCGTAAAAGTACAAATTGTATGCCTTTCGTTTTAAATGAAATCAAATCAGACTCTTTCGTGATCAATGTTTAGCACGTTCTGTGCCAAGCCGTTTTCGCCCGACTTGTCGTTCAGGCTATTCGACAGTTTGACTAAAGATTGATATATTATCACACAATATTTCATTACATCATCAATTCATAAGTAATTAGCTTGTTTAGGTTTGTTTGAAATATATTTCACAGAATTAAATTTGTCATAAAATAATAATAATTAAATTTCTCATAATATAATAATAAATGGTACATGTGGCACGGAACGTGTTAACACATTGAATACCGGAAACATGTGATCCATTTTAAGCCTAAACGCTTCATTTTCTTGTTTCTAAACATTGAGTATTTAAAACCTTACACATTTTCGCAAAATGGTATATTTTGATTGAATATTCGTCATATATAATTTAACGGAAACGCAAAATAGAAACAGAATCTTTAAAACGTTCAAATTAAGTTCAAGCAATAGAAACCAGAATTATCGCGGAGCCGGTGCTCAATGTGTTAAGCATCGAAACAATGTCATCCGCCGAAAAAATAGTAGTTTTCTACCGTTTTCTTGAACGTTTCGGCACGAAGGCGTTCTAATCGCTGCGGTTGCGAGTGGAACGACAAGGGGTTAAGTAAAATAAATAAGAATAGCAGTGATACAACGGTTTCCGATTTCACCGTGGCAGCGTGCGGTTCACGGTCGCAGGACCTTTCGCGGCGTGCTCGATGTGATTTATAAGCACCTACTATTTTGATCGATTCAACGAGATTCACGACCGCCGAGGACAGTGTAGCGAGCGGCCCGCTTTCCTGACGACAGGAAGCAATGACCCGTCCTGCCGGTGACGAGAAACCCCTGCGTCTAAATACGCTTAATGGATGACAACTATAAACTGCCGCGCCAGTACATAACACGGAACCACACGGTGAATATCGTTCCGCACGATTGAACGCTCCTCCGGTTGGGGCCTAAGAGGGGCCCAAGGGGGGCCCATGGTGCTCCTTCGCTTTCAACCGATCAGCCTCTCTCCGCTATCATTTCGCTCCCCCATTGTTTCTTCTCGGTACAAAATGCACCCTGTAGCGGCTTCCTAGAGACCCTCCGTGCATCCACGCTGCACTGTCATGAATATTTTCCTGGCGATAACGAGGCTCATCCACGGAGGTACCGACACTGTCTCGAGGGTGATCGCGTTGGTCACGCAAAAATGATAGGATACATCATCCGGCTAGAGAAGAAAAATTATTATGTCCGTCGCAGCTGCGAATATCTTCTGCCACGGCGAGTCGTTTGATAGAGACGTTATTGAAATGCAGATTTTCGACGAAATAAGTTGTCGTGCTTGATGGAAACAACCCTTGTAGTAATTTCAGAAAAATCTTCCTCGAATGATTTGCAAGAGAAGTATGCAGCGAACGGCAATCTCTAGCCCCGGAGCTGCATCTTCGTGAAATAGTTGCCCAACCATTCAATCAACTAATAAAAATCTTGTACCAGACTGCAGCTGTATATGCATGAAGCAGTTGCTCAACCATCCAGTCAATTAATAAAAATCTTTTACAAGACCGGAGCTGCATCTTCGTGAAATAGTTGCCCAACCATTCGACCAACTAATAAAACTCTTTTACTACACTGGAGTTGTATATTCGCGAAGCAGTTGCCTAACTATTTAACCAATTATAAGAAAAAAATTTTATAAGGCTGGAGCTGCAGCTTCATATTTGCCAAACCATTAGATCAATTTAAAAAGATACTTTTAATAGACTGGAGCTTTATATTCGCAAATTGGTCAATCAATTATCCAATTAATGAAAAGATTTTACAAGACTGAAATTGCAGTTTCGCCAAGCAATTATCAAACTGTTTAACCAATTAATAAAAATCTTTCGTCGGACTGCAGCTGTGCATTCGTGAAGTGGTTGCCCAACCGTTTAACCAAGTGATAAAAGTCTTTTACAAAACTGGAGCTGCAGCTTCGTGAAATATTTGCCAGTCTACTAAAAGTTTCTTTTTAAATTGATTTAATGGTTTCGCAAATATGAAGCTGCAGCTCCAGTTTTGTAAGAGACTTTTATCAATTGGTTAAATGGTTGAGCTACTGCTTCATGCATATATAACTCCAGTGTAGTAAAACAGTTTTATTAGTTGGTCGAATGGTGGGGTGACTATTTCACGAAGCTGCAG